>LPNX011055264.1:0-42653 GCA_001517045.1 Pseudotsuga menziesii | reverse complement strand
TCCTTGACTGTAGGGAAGGCTAAGTTAGCCTCCTTGACTGTAGGTAGGCGTGAGGATGACTGGGATGAAGGTAATTAATGCTCCACTGATGTCAATTAAAATTAGGATAGTGGTTTAACTAGGCCAATTTGACCGAAAGAGTGTGTATGATGGTAAGTGTCTCCAACATAAGGATGTCGTGGGTCAATCTGCTTAAAATATAAGAACAGACACTAGAGATTAGATAACCACATGGGAACAATTGTCACATGTATAGTAATATCCCTACATAATCTAATCGATGAAAAAAATATAAATTATATAGTTGCATATTGACTTTTATTTTATTCTCCTTGTTACCACCTAAGTTGTACTTAGTGGTTTTTTATCAAGTGAGCCTGGTGAACCGGACAAGGATAACTTGTTCGGACTTCAGAAGACCTTTGGAAGTACTTCTGGGAAGTGCTTGTTGTACTATATCACATGTTCATACCCCATGGGGGAAGTGTAATAAATGTTCTAGCATGATAGTTTCTGTAAAAGACTCGGTCTCTTAGACTTTATTTGTCAATCCAATCAACCCAGGGTGTTTTTTCCCTTGGTTATTATTGGTTGTTGAATAAACGACTGATAATTTCTGAGTTTTTCACTCCATACCTCCAAAGTTGGGGTGGTCGACTTGGCATTTAGGCCTATTGAGGTTATTAGAGTCTATGTGTCAATGTATAAACATGCTAGACATCATGGTTGAGTAATATGAACATGTCTAAGTCCCCCTAGGTTTTTTCAATTTTTCAGTTTTTTTTTAATTAAAATTTAATTTTTCCAAAAACTTACGCTATTTTTTAATAGTTTAATTGGAAAAATTGATTTTGTAATAAAAGTGGGCCAAGTAATCAATTTCAGACATGTAGGTGCTCATTTTCAAGCCAAGAGTACCATGTAAACCCATGGACCCACTATTTCCTAGTTTTGAGTGATTTTCCATCAATCAGGTCAGAAAGCTTCAAAAAATCAATTATTGATTATTTTAATTAATAAATTGATGAATAATGGAGCAAATACAAAATCATATATCAGTGGATTCTCAACCGATTTGATTGAAATCAGTCAGATATGAACCAGATTGACTGGATCTGACAAATCCTCAACTGAAGGAGGTGATCAAATCAGATCCAGAGTTGATCTTCAGCAGTCTTTATGGGGAATTGTACCCTCTCTCTCTCCTCCACATGTGTGGGCTCTTCTGGGAGCTCTGTGGACTGATGTGTCAGCTCAATTAAGCCCCTGATTGACAAGTAGGCTCATTTCAACTTCAGATCTGCATTGATTGACTCTCCATCAACTAATTTGATCTGTCTCCCTGGGATTTTTGCCCCCCTGGGCTGGAGCTCCTGGTTTTTGTATAAATCAAAGCACAAGCAGCCTCTTCCAAGCTAGTTAGAACTGGGCTTGAGGTGTTGTTTCTCTTGTACTGTATTGTTTATTATTCTAGAATAAAGAAGCTTTGGAGGCAATATCTATGGTGTAATGCTCTTCATGTGTAGATGGTGATTGTCAAATGCTTATGAGGTATAATCTGTGTTATTCATCATTGCTTTTGTTGGTTAATTGTTGGCCTTGAAGGAGAGAGCTCCCTCCTATTAGGGTAAGAGTTTATTCCAGTTTGATTTATGCTCTTACTGCTGCGTGTTTCATATCTATTGGAGTTGTATGTATTTTAATTTTGATTGCATGCTTTCCAATTATCTCTTCCAACAACACCTATGTTTTAATCATCTGTTTGTGCAAGGATTTCTAAGTTGCAGGTGATCTCACTTGTAGAAGAGGTTGAGCTAGTTTGCATATTCCTCATCTTCAATATCTTCTGAATGACATAGTCCCTTAGTGTTCCACAAAGAAGAATCCAAAGCCCAACATTCCCATGCTTCAAACACTCTTTCTCTCTCGTCCTCCTTCAAAATCTTAATTTCTCTTCAAATTGGTTACTTTTAAAGAGTCTTATTTCTTAGATCTGTCTCATTAAGAAAATTACATATAGATCTAGTTATTAAAATCCTTTCTTAAGTTTATATCTCAGTTCCATTTTGCATATAAAGTTATATTTTAAGAGATCTAGCTGAAATTATCCTCTTTTTGCAAGCGTTTTAATGAAAATTTGTAGCTTGCTTTCAAGGTAGTTTCCTTTTTTATACTTTAAAGTTTCATATTATGAAATAAAAGTGCACCTCTCATTGGATTCCCAAACAACAAGACAAGATCCCAAGGAAATATTGCTTTCCTTGGTTCCTTTTTTCAAAACTAGATTACCCAACTTAACAAAATTTTACTTAAGTTTTTTTTTGGTAAATAGTGTAGTGACCTAAAAAACTTTCAAAGTGTGTTTGGGCACATTTGATTTTGATTTCTCGCTGTTTTTTAGCAGGTCTACCAAAAAGAGAAGGAGACTCTGCCCAATTTCTGACTCTTGGATGAACCGGAGCTTCCCGGAAGCTTCCCCCACCACTGTGTTTTAATTCTAGCTTGTTACAAGCTTGTTGTAAGCCTTTGGATCCCAGATAACAAGAAATAAAGTGCATCAATTTTAATTTTATGATATTTTAAATCATCACTAATAAAAAGAAAAGGTCCTTTTGAATAGGCTCTTTTGAGCCTATTCACCATCCCCCTTGGGGGGATTTGTGTCCGTGTTTCCTTTTTGCTTTTCTTTCCTTTTGTTTGCAAACTAGCGTAGTTCTAATATACAGTGTAGTATACTTTGATTTATTATCAATTTCATATTCCATATTTTATATTTCAAAGTAATCTTCATACTTACCCCACGACTTCCCGATTGACTAGAAAGGGGAAAGAGATGCGTGGTAGGACTAAATAGAAAACCGGAATTATGTATCTGTGTTTTTCTTTTCATCATTTGTTTCATTAGCTATTATAAAAGTAACCCCTCCTTGATTCCCTGACTGAGATCCACTTGGATCGAAAGAGGTTCCTAGAGGGTTTTGTTTTTAACAAGAACACCCATCTCAAAATTTACTAAAATTGACAAGACTCCGGTGTGTATGCTCTGCACTTGGATGCATTTGAGTGACTAGAATAATTAGGATTCACTCTCCAAAATTTACAAACCATCAGGTGAAAATCCAACACCTAGATCAAACCATTACGGTGGAAAAATACCCAAAGGAAGCGGGAACTCCTGAAAAGTGACCTCAGGGCGCCGATCTCTGTCACACCCTAATGGGTGCGTTATGAACAATAGCCCCAAATAATCCATTCATCCCACATATTCCTTGTAGGTATCCATGATGGTTTAGTTTTGGACATACTCCAAGTACTCTGGGGTATATCTGGAGTCCCCCCTCTCCTTTTCGCCTAATTTTAATCAACTCATATTTCACATTAACTTAAAACGTACCAAGAGGTAATTGCAAAACATTCACTCCAAGCACATGCAAGTACATTGATTATCTTTTGACTCCATTTTGGGGCACTGGTTATTTTCTCTCTCTCTCTCTATATATATATATATTGAGTCTCAGCATTGTGCTTTCATGCGCTCATTTTGTATCTTGTCATCTATGGTTGTTTATGGTGAAATTTCAAACTCCTAAGTAATTCATTCAGTTTAACATCACCATACTAAGTAATTAGCCTTAGCAACTTAATAGGGTCTACCCCTCTTGGTTTCGTTAGGAGTTGAGCCTAAACGGAGGATTCAAGAACAAGGTGACAGCCTTGACTCGAGACTTGCCCCCAAGGACACACCTAGTGTCTTGAAGATTTATACCACGTGACCTAGGTGTGTGAAAGGTGGCAACACTCCTTAGCTTTGGAAATAAAAAATAATTGTGGGGGCAACTGTAGCATATAGTGTAGCATGTGTACCTCGTCTATTTTTTTCCTATCAATAACCAAAGCTAGACTACTGTATAACATGTATACTTTTAATAAGCATGGGAATATTATAGCCTCAAGCCAGTGCTAGAAAGCTATTTTGTGAGCTTTTTCATCCTTAGATAAACCTTTTCCAACCTGTTAAGGATTATTTCCCAAAACAAACAATGAGTGATATTATATTCTTTTTTCCTCTGTTTACTGCAACAATGATTGCCAACAAAGTGTTGTAAAAGTTAAATGAATGAACAGATGATGGCTTGACATTTGAATTCCTTCCAATGTTAAGAAATCAAAATATAATGTATGGCAAGAGAATCACACTGGATAAAATAAGAGAACCATTACCTTTGCAGCCTTAATTCTTGCTCGAGACCAATAGGAAATTGCAGTTTCTGGTTTATCAAAAAATGAAACAGTAGTTCTCCTAAGAGTCACAAAGTCTATGGCTTGCCACCTGTAGTTTGGAATTCAACAGTACATACATTCAGTTACATAGAGATAAAGACTCCGTTCGCTTCAAATCTAAAAAAATCATAATATTTGCAAAATGCCTCATCACAACTAAAGCAAGCTAGATAAAAATACAACATATTTCTTAAACCATTAAAATTTGGGAGTGGTTGGAGACAAACCAGAGTTCCTCAACCAGCAGAGCACAATCTACAAGATTACATCTTATACGATAACTTTTATAAACCTTTTGTAGTTTCACTGTAGCTGCTTCCTCTTTGAAACTACCCGATCCCACAGAAGAACCTTCAAAATCCCTTTCATTCGAGCTATCCAATCTCATTGAATATGCTTCCAAATCCCTGCCTTTGAAACTAATGGATCGCAGTGGAGTTATCTCTCTGTTGGTACCTTTGAAAATAAGGGTTCACAATGAATTTGTTTCTCCATTGATTCTTTTAAAACTAATGGATCTAGATTCATTTCTTTCCAAATTATTGCCCTTGAAACTAATGGATCCGGATGTATTTCTTTCCAAAGGTCTACCTTTGAAACTAGTGGAACCTACTGTAATTGCTTCTAGAACTTTTTCTATGCAGCCAATACATGGTTTCCATATGTTGTTAGTGTTTGGTTATCCCAAGGGAAGGAAAGTGAAATCCCCATCAAAGTACAACAATTTATTTCCTCCGAGAAAGATTTGATGAGAAGTTCAAAATGATTGTAAAGAGACAATTTATGCTTTTGCCAATATGAACTTATTGAAGTCCTCTATAGCAGCTGATATAAATAAAAAATAAAAACGTAAGTTTTTTACTCTTCTGTAACATGATAAAAAAAAGCTTTAAAGAACATAGAATACCATGAGAAGAATGCTGCAAGATTTTTCCAACCATTTATAACAGTTAACATAAATTATTGTTTTACAATCTTTGGACAATACTTAAATATCTCCTAATATGTAGAAGTTTTTCCCATCTAGTAACAAATGTTCGGAGCTATGCTTAGCTACAAATAACAAACCTCAAAAAAGTTCGTTCATATATTTCTCGGAAAGAATTTCTTTTTTTGCGCAATCTTGTCATTGATCTCCATGCCTTATGGAGAGGTATTTCATGTTCATGTATTTGTAGGTATGGTGGTTATAAATGTCTATGCATTTTGAGTACACATGGTATTTGTTGGAATTGTTTCTTTTTGTCATGTTAAATCTTGTGAAATTACTATGTACATTTTTCAGTTATTTGTTTTATTTTTTAGCGAGCAACAAAATTTATTGCTTAACATGTGTTGTTTGTAGGTAATCTTACTCACAAGATTTATAACAACATGAGGAGGGAGGATGTTGCATTGCGGATACAGAAGCACGTGCAATGTGGATACAGAAGGACGTGCGTATATAGAAAGCTCAGAAAGTGAGCCATTTAGTATGAAGATCCTGTTGCTGAGGGTTTCAAGCTATTAAATATGGTTTTGAAGCTCTCACCAGATTTAAGTATGGATTAGCAGCCAAGTACAAGTGGAACTAGTGGAAAGTGAAAAATTAGTGACCACGACACCAAAAATTTTAGTCATCATAGTTTTTTTAAAGGGATAAATGACAAAAATTGATAATTCTAATTGAGCTAACTAAAAATGACCAAGATAAATGACCACTTTTGGTCACGTGATAAAAACCAACTAAAAAAGACCAAGATAAATGACCAAATTTGATCACAGGATATCTAGACTACAAATGACCAGATTACAATTAGTCATTTATTTGGTCATTTTTAGTTGTGTCACTCCGGCAATGGAAAAAATTACAAATTTGACAATGAATTTGTACATTTTACTAAATTGTAATACTGGAGGGGGTCTGTGAATCCATCTGCAGTGTTAGAATTTAGTCAATTGTAGACCCTTCATGTGTCATAGGTCAACTATTGACATTAATTTAGCTATTATAATCAAGAAATATTTATACACTAGTGTCACAACTCAACAATTAACACCAAATTAGTGTTATTGATCATGACGACGTCCTAGCGAGACACCAAATTGATGATGTGTCGATGATCATCAAGAATGGGTCATGTTTAGAATGTCAATCCACCTTTGGTCATTGAGGATATTCTTTTCCCTTTCCATTTGGGACTAACAGATGAAACCCTCATGTGTTGCAAGGGCATCGAAGCCGCAAAAGCCATCGAATGAGGGTCCAAACATGCCCTTAAATATATTTAAATGTATCGTTAAACTAACATAGACCAAATTACACTAGTTATTCAACTTCGACTAAGTTTCCTATAAAAAATTATAATATTAAGACATATATTATATTGGCAAAAGCATGGTTTATTAACAAGTAATGAGATGAGACATGTTAAAAACCCTCCATGGACACTATTGTAAATGTGACTTTATAAATATAAAAATTATATCTAGAAAAAGTTATACTTATACGTTATAATATATACATTATATTAAATATCTTATATTATTATAATACATACAAAATAATTATATTTATAATATCTATGTTTTATAAAATATAATAGTACATAAATAAAAATATAATATATAGCTATATACTAGTTAGAATATACAAAACAAAACAAAAAATATAGTAGAAAAACAAAATGCAATATAACAAAACTAGTGGAAAATAGGATATTTTGGTATCATTGTGGGAAACAATTGAAGGATTTGGTGCGAAGGGGTTTTTGAACAGATGCTTTGTGTCTCCATGAATTTCTCAAACATAAATTACACAGTAAATCAGCTCTGTATTGGCTTGCTATTCTACAACACGTTCTTTTGTCTCGGCACCCATGATACTGCTCCCCTATTCTTCTTATAGTGGGTGGGACATAAGGTTCAATCATCTTATAACTCGCTATTGATGTTGAAGTGTATTCAACAGTAGCTTCATAACATGGGGCTCATCACACAAGGTCCATTCTCCTGGTGGACTATTCTCATGGATTACAGGAAACACATATAAATCTCGCCATTCCCTGGATTCTCCCTGGCGGAATATTCTCATGGATTACAGGAAACAAATCTAAATCTATCCATTCCCTGGATTCTCCATTTCCAGGTGTAATTCTCCCACGTAAACTTCTAGTCAACAAAGACCATCATCACAACCCTTCCCAATGGTCTCAAAATTGCATCTGAAGGTTCTTCGGTATGTTTTTTCTCCATAATTTATTTATTTTGAAATTGCTTTTAGGAATATACCCCGAGTGTGGGTTGCACTGGCATATTTGATTTTCTTCATTTTGGGCTTGGTTTGACATCCTCTTAGCTCCTATTGTGGCCTACAATCTAGAGGACGACCTCTACAACTTGGAGACACCTTGTTTGTTTCCACCGTTGGATTGGCCTCTTCGTTCCAACACTGGTCCAGCCCCATAAAATCTTCCTCTTCTTCAATTATCCAATTAGCTTCATATATTTATATGGGAACCCGACATTTCATGATTTCCAATTTCCCATATTTCTTAGTTGCCTTGAGATTCTCTTTTGTTCCTCCTTGTATTCTATGCAACTCAGACATACATATTGTATTGAGGGTGCATTCATTTTTCAGTGTACTTGCACATGATTATGTAATTGATCAACTAGCAAGAAAATTAAACCTAGTCATGGTTGATTTGAGGAACAATAACACCATAAACTCCCCTTTTAGTACCATATCAGGCATAGAGGGGTTCATTATTAGATTAATTGTGCTTACTACCACATTGAAATTCTTATAATACATCTTGATCATCCATGGAAATCCATGTTAGTGCATTAATATCATGAACGTGGATGGAGTGAGCCCTTTCCATCATAGGGCCTATGCAATTTCTTTTACATGAGGGTTTAGTGCTATGGAATTTCTCTATAAATGTAAACATGCCTATAGTTGAATTTGATAGAACTCATCTTTGCTGGATTTAAGTTAATCACCACCAGGGTTATAATCTGATCCTTGCCTCTATGATGGTCTGAGGCTTGAGTATCATATGAGGTGGAATAGGAGGGTCTTGCCCTAATTTTCATGAGGTGATATTACTTTCATTTTCTTGGTATTTTTTCCCCATAAGAAATGGTTTCTACTGCACCTCAAATATTTAATTTATTTGCTAATTTCTTTGACCTT
The DNA here is from genome assembly GCA_001517045.1 of Pseudotsuga menziesii. Lineage (NCBI taxonomy): Eukaryota > Viridiplantae > Streptophyta > Pinopsida > Pinales > Pinaceae > Pseudotsuga > Pseudotsuga menziesii. Next base: position 34,192 of record LPNX011055264.1, on the reverse strand, counting down.
TGAATTTCAAACCATAAAAATGAAAATTTGAAATCAATCGCACTACTAATTTGAAATCATGAAGATGAGAAGGATGTGAATTCTTATTTGGTTCTATGGATATCATGAATTCTTAATTCTTCTTTTTGACTTTTCTAATTGTATTTGTAACCACATAAAACATGGCATGGTGTCTTCAGGACCTCAAAACTTTGGACCTCCTCTTCCGATGCAAGTATGTTCCCTAGCTTGTTGATTTTTTTTTCCATTATATATGTGCCATAGTGATTGGTGTTGGTTTGGACATTTGAATGAAATTTTTGTTTAATGAGACATTTTGACAAAGAAAATTGATGAGTGAATGTAGTTTAGATTTGGAGTACCAACACAAACAAGTCAACAATTTATGCCTCCAAGTAGCCAACAGTTTCGGCTTATGGCTCAAGGTATACAACCACAAAACATTGGAACTACTCCATCCGTTCAACCACATCCTGTTCAATATTCTTCACAAATGCAACATTTACCTTCACGTCCAGGGCAACAACAACAGACTGCACCTTCATCTCAGGCCCCTTCTATGACATATCTTTAGCAGCCAAGGCCAATGACAAGTGGGGCTCCTCCATCTCAGTAGCCTCAACAATATTCACAACCTCTTAGTATGGAAGCTTCACCTGGTTTAGGTGGCATGGGATTTCCACCACCATCATCCTATATGGTACTATCTATATTTAATTGTATAAGGTTTATAATTTTATTATAGTGGTTTTATGTTTTAACAAGGTTGGAGGAAGAACCTTTTTTATATTTTCTCCGGACACTCTTATTTTCTCTCCTCTAGTTTGGTCCATCTAGATATGGACAATCACATAATTCATACTGTGTTAATCCACAATATCAAGCTCTTTCTCAGCCTCAACACATGCCACTGGTGCATTCTGGAACTCAACAATGGGGATATGCAAATCAAAACAGTGTTCCTGCATCGCACGGGATGCAAATAGGGAAACAATCTACTATGAGTTTTGCTTTAGCTCCTGTAAGATTTTTAAACATATTAAATTTCCTTATTGTAGACATTTATCAAATCAATTGGGTTTTGTAGTCATTTGAGTGGTTGAATGTTGAAACTAACTTGACATTTCTTCTATATATCAAAGGGAGATGTTGTACAAACTGGTAATTCCAACTTACGAAGTTCTTTCGATTGGAAAGAAAATATTGCCACTGATGGAAGAAGGTAATGCGCAATGTTAATTCAAATGTGTAATATTTATTTTAATGTATCATTTTTAAGTTAAAAGTGATAGAAAATGGTTGATATAATGAGTAGTAGGATGAGGGATCCATATAATTATGGTCTTGTGGTACTGCTCATTTCAGATATCTTAACCATAATGATGTGTGCACATTTAGTGATGATCCACAATCACCAATGCTTTTAACTACAGTGATGGTGGGTCACATCTATTTTAGAGTGTGTTTTGTAGTTTTCATTATAGATGTTTATAATTTACAATTTAGGGTGGATGAAGAAGGGTCCTCTTGTATTTTCAAGATTTATTTTATTGTAATACTTCCAAATTAGAAATAAATAATTATAAAAAATGATCTCAATTTATATGTATAACTGGTAGCAATGTATAATTGGTAGCTGATAGGATGAATAATAAATACTTCATAGAACTTAACTTGTGGTCTATGGATGTTCACCACCACAAATAAAGTAGCTGTGCCAATTAGTACCTTAATGTCTTCAGCCATATTACAAACTACCTATTTGTAATCTTGAGTTAATATAATTTCATCTTCAAACGAGCAATTTTGTTCATGTCATATATGCAAGATTTACTGGATTTCAGGTTCTTGAATTTGGACTGGTATAAATGCAATAGAAAAACACAAGCTTTACTGCATTTCATGTGCTTGAATTTGGAATCTGGACTGGTTAAATGCAACATAAAAACACAGATTCTTTCTTTCTAGAAAACATTGTGAAACCGTTCTTATTAATTGAAAGGTATCTTTTGGTGAAGATGCCCCTATCGATTTCAGACAAAAGATATACTTTTTTTTCTATATGATGGATACTACAATTCATAGAGATTAACAGCTTTTGGTTGAATTTTAGATTACTGCCAGTTAGCAATCATAAAGATTAGCATATTTTTGTTGTTTGATAACTAACAGCCATGGAATCATTTTATTAAGACATAAAGAGTGCTAGCTACAGAGGTAAATTGCTAACTATCCTTCTCTAAACAAGTCAAAGTTTGACAAAATGCTAAAGAACTATATTTTTATAATTAATACGCAGTACCAAAACATATGGAATATACAACTTTCTTATCATTTTGAAAAATGGTTGTATCTTGTGACTATCATAGCAATATAGTTTGTTAGTGTGACACATTCAAAAATCATGCTCTTTATCCAATCAATAGTTGTGATTCAGGCAGGTAGTCTATCCAATTTCTCTCTGGGAAGAAATGCTTCGGGCACCTATAAGGTGTAGTCACCATGTATAGTTTTGTTTGGCACCTTAACCCAACAGCTTACATGTTGTATTCATCTTTTCAACTCTTCTTTTATTGCACTCACTAAAATGCAATGCAATGCATAATCAACATCTTGCAAGGAACTTTGTCAGTGTCGTGGATCCAAAGGCCTGATAAGCGCAACAAAACTGGGTTTGATCCATGAACCGAGACTTTTCCAAAGGCCTGAGAAGCACCAAAAAATTGGGTTTTCTCCTCCATGAACCCAATATAACTCTGTGAATCCTGTCATTAATGTTTCCATGGTACATATAAAAATCCCAGTCTCCAAAAGCATGATAATTTAACATAAGACCATGAGTATGACACATCACAAGTTTTAATATATACTAGAGTAGATCCATTTTAACTCTAGATCTATCGTGCACCCAGAGGGATCAAATTTCTCGAGATGCAAACATCTTTTATAGTGCAAATATTTGAAGAAAGGTTTGCAGCTCAAGGGATTTGTTCCTCTTGGTATATGATAGATCTAGAGTTACGATGGATCTACGCTTATACTATAAAGATTGCAAAAAATCTTTAGCAACAAATATCTTATAACCTTCATGGGCAGATCTTTGACATATCCCAGGAAGCTAAGCAATATATATATATATATATATNATATATATATATATATATATATATATATATACTTACATATATATACATACATATATATATATTGTTCATATTAATTTTATCAAAATTATATATATGTGTTTCTATTTGGTTTTGAATTTGAATTTGAACTGACATTGTAATTTTTTTAAAGTTAATATTCTCTTAAATGGCAAGTGTCGGTTGTAGATTGAGCAAGGAGGAATTACACATCTCCTCCATATTAGAATGTAACGTTTGGACATAATTATCAACAATCCAATAATGGTGTTTAATAAGGAGATACGAATCAAAAGAAGATTAAGGTTTTTTTTTAGCCTTTCATATCATCATTTATCCTCATATCTCCCCTTACCAATTCATCTTCTACATACGATATTGGAAGTATCATCATTTATCCTCATATCTTCCCTTACCAATTCATCTTCTACATACGATATTGGGAGTTTTTAGATTTATTTTTCTCACATAATATTAGCCTATTTTGTGATTATAATTTCAAGTAAACACAGTTTCTTTTTCTGGATATCAACCACATTATTTACAAGCACCACCACACTCAACAAATCTCCTTATTCTTTTATATGGTAAGTGGCTGAGGTTAATGAAAGTATGTTAATAGTATCCATCAACGCTGCATTCATTTGGTATTTATATTAGTTTCCAATCATCTGTTGATATTCCTTGTCATCCATTGCAACTTGAGATCAATCTACTAACATATAATTTTGATACCACTTAGATTCAATATGACCAAAATTTATAGAGAAATAATACAACATAAAAGTAGAGCGTCGAGGGAACATGTTGATGCTTTTAGGAATGTATCATGTATAAAATTACTAAAATGAATTTGTTATAAGTATGTAGTGATGAACCTCAAAGCTAATTGCCATGTACAACTTTTGGGTATGAAAGTTCCTCTGAAGATATAATTTTTTTAACAGAAAAAACAATATGGTGGTATGCATACTTCTAAGAAGTAGTTACACTTCCAATAAATCACTGACAAGCATGTGTGTGTAATCAACATAGGTATACTGACAAGTGGATTATAGTAATATGAGACTGATCACCAGAATCTGCTCGCCACCCTTGCCTCTCAGTCCAGATTCCAGAACTCTAGCATCAGTTGTGGCTTGCTGCAGACATAATGCAAATAATTGGTGTAAATTTAAATGCCACCTTTATACCATGTATAGGTCTAGGAAATGGGAGAGCCCACCTTATGGGCTATGAAGGTTATTTGTACCTTTATCCTCAATGATAAATTGATTTCCCTACAACCACCTTCCATTTTCAACATCAAGACAATAACATATCCATGTTTAGAGCACCAATCCTCTACAAACAAATAGAGGGAAACATTCCACTGGGAATAATTTCATAATGGAATAGTAATCTATGTTTCAAATAGCATTCAACTGCTAAAGAAAAAGAATCCTGCCTCAATTCTTTGAATTGAAGGAGAAATGTGATAGACAGAAAAGAGTCTCAAGTGAAACATTAGTGGCAGACTTATTTATTTTCAACCATGCATTTCAAAGAACAAACACATCTGCAATCATAAGACCATTACAAATTTGAATGAACTTCCTTTGCATACGTTTTCAAACTTCTTTGATTGTATGTATTCAGACTAGCATACCTAAAAAATTAAATGAACATCCTATTGACCTCCACAAAAACATCAACCAACTCATTCCATTAGGCATATGATGTAATAATAATTTGCAACACACACCCCTTGCAAATTTTTCTACACGTCTTCCAATAAGATTATTAAGCATTTGAAAATATTGTGTCCTACTTGGAGAGGACAACAAGAAATAGACTAAAAATAACACTAGAACTATAGGTTATCAGCCAGTATTATAGATATAATATATGTATGTGTTTGTGTCTTTGGCAGATATACTTGAATTATCAACTATGTTTAAGTCTTTGAAGAGAATATAATAGCGTATTATCAAGAAAACAAAAGATTCACATTATCGGCTTCTAAATGAATCCAACATGGTCTAGAACTCTTGACAACGGACGAGATAAAAATAATGAAATTGATTCTTGTCAAGAAAGAGTTGTAAGAGGCATTTGAGTACTAAAAACATGCTTGCTTGCTAGTTGATGCTTCATATATATTCAATAATAACAATTCATTCTCTTTAGCTTTCAGATGCTTGTTTATGAAAACTTTTGATTTTAAGGACTACTTGAAAGAATGGTTGCTTAGCACATGTTTAAGACACAATGAAAAAAATGAGGCATTTTACAAGTAGCTAGTTATTCAATATACTGTAATAAAAAAGAATGATGTTCCAAAAAATGGTATGATAAGTATATCTGCAAAAGCATGAGACATTATGCCTAAATTTCAAAGTTTGTTTTCCAGTAGACCTATAACTTGCAGATGCTCTTAGTGGCGACAACATATTTTCTGGACAAACATAATGCTTTCTTATCGAGGCATTAAAATAAAAATACTGTATAAAATATTCTTCAATGCTTATCAATGTTTCTTGCATTGAAGAAGATTGGACTATGTAAATAAAATAATTTCAATGTAGTGAGGTGCATATACCATAGAGTGCTTCATATCAATGAATACGACAATAAAAAAGAATCATCATGATCTTCAAGTTCACACAAAAGAAACACAATAAGATGACTATGGAAGGATTCAACAATCTGTTACATAATAACGTTTAGTGGATATAGAGACACCATGGCATGTTAAATTGATTTTCACTCGCAAACATATTGACAAGGTGCCAAATGCAACAAATCTAACAACATAAGCACAAGGCCTCGTATTCTATGTTAGTCATCAACAAAAATTATAGGAAATCCATATGTTTGCCTTTCCATAATTGAAAAATATCAAGATTTAAAGCAATCGGCCCAAGAATTTACTGACAACTACAATGATTAGCCCAAAAGGCCTTGTATGGGGTTTGGCTACTTGCCCCTCCTTTCCTTGAGGGATTGAACCCTCTGTAACATGAGCTATTTCTTGAAATTTTGAATGAAGTTGTCATCCATTGCCTTTAGTTCATCAATGGATGGGCCATCTGGCCTTCTGTCATCTTCAACCTTAACAAATCTGCTCATATCTTCATCATCAGGATCTTCCAAGACGTTAAGGGATGGGGGGACTTTAGATTTGTTCATGCCCACATGAGAAAAGCTTTGGGTTGGCTCAACTAGAGGAGAAAATTCATGGGTATTTCCTGAAAACTGTGGTGGTTTTGGAGGATCAATGAGGGGAGAAAATTGATGGGGTTTTCTCAGAAAATATGGAGGATGTGAAGGCTCAACTAGAGAATAAAATGGATGGGTATTTTGTGAAAAAACTAGTGGGTTTGGAGCCTTTCCCATAGGAAATATATGTTTTTTCGGCCTTGAAGGCTCAACCAATGGACGCCTAATTAGCTGCTCCATTTCTTCATCATCATCATCATCATATTTTTCTCCATGCTGATCAAATTTGGTTCTATGAATATTTCCAAATTTCATCTTCTTATTATTACCATTGGTGGGACCTCTGCTAGAGGTGACTGCAATAGTTCCAATGAATAGATTCAATAACACAAAAAGCATGGAAGGTGTGAGCCAAGTGTGCTTCACATTCCATACCTGTGGTAGGGATTCCTTGAGTGGAAACATGACAAACCTCAAAATATTTATTGAAGGAAGCACAAACCTAATTCAAATGGGAAGGAGAACAAGACCCACAACAACAATTGCAGGTTTGTTGGGCTCATAGTAGCGCTTCATCAAAGGGATCAGCCACAACTCTGAGACTGATGGCAATATCCTCCTCTTCCTCCTCTTCCTTGACATAGAATCCACATTAGAATACCAATGCACTATACAGATAAACAATTTGTCAATATATACAATTGTACTGGGTGTGTAGGGAGAACAATGAACATAGGAAACAAAAAAACAATATGGGGATTGTGTTAGGTCTCTGATTCAATGGGTATTGTAAACAGTTCCATTACAGGAGTTTCATGGTTTTTTTTTTATTTTAGAACCAAAAAAGGATTAAAAGGGATTTTGATATACCAACCGATCATTCTAGTTCAGATAAGAGACTAATGGGAAATCAAATCTTTCTCCCTATTCTACATAATGTTGTATAATGGTTATTTGGCCTGCCTTCATGGAATTTGTTTTTCCAAAAAGTGGGATTAGCATTTGATTCTTTATTGAAAAAAGAGGGATCCTGATGCGTGTATTTCCCGGTACTGTTGCATAAGAAAGATGCACATCCAAGTGGGAAAGTTTTCAATTTCATATGTTTTCCTTATATTTTATGTTTTTTAAATCTGTGAATGAGAAGGGCATGAGATTTCACTTGGGTGTGGAGTAAGTATAATTAGTCTTGGATTCTGGGGGATTTTTTGTTGATTGACCGACTAATTGATTGATGGGTTGGGCACCCAGGAAGGAATTTCACGGATGAAATGGTGCAACTTCAACCACAACAACCATGTGCTTGTCATGGAATCAACTTTATTTCAATGTGTTCTTATGCTTCAGCCACAATTTCAGTTACATGGTTATAATGATTATTGCAAGTAACTTTAGTAATTATGGAATTCAAATACTTAAACCTCGTTAATTATGTAGTTCAAATACTTAAACTCTAGACCAATTGCATTTTTGTTGTCCAAACTTGTCAGTCTTGTGGGGGGATTTTTACTGAAATTGCAGTTTTGGTGGTTGAAATTGCAATTTTGGTTCCAAAAATTCTAGTTTTCACTTTAGGAGAAAAATCATATAGTCCTTGGATGGATCTTTTGGAAAGTTACCAGTAACAAAGTGTTAGGAAATTGAATTAGTGGAATCAAAGATTAGGTTGATTGATGCAGACCAAAATATTTCAATAGTGATCAACATGTTGATTACTACATGGAAGCTTGAAAGTAATTCATATTAAATTGGAATGTGTGTAGAATGTTTTTTAATGCAGTTAACAATATATATTCAGTTTTTTTGCAGCAGTTTTACACCTTTTCAACTAGGAATTAAAAGGGCCTCCCTGTAGAATAATTTCTACAAATAGATTTATAGCTACTCTAGTGGTATATATAACTTTTATAACTTCCTATCTTGAAGCTTAACCCTATCTTTGGCCTAAAAGGTTGAAACCCTACTTACTTGTGAGCATAGAATGTTACTTTGGCTAACTAGAGGTGGACAAAGACAAACTTGCACATCTACAAGTGATCATTCAAGACTGAGTATCTTCTAAGATGGACAGTTTGTTACTTTAAAGATACTGAAGTTAGAGACATGGGCCTTAGATTTGTTAGACAAAAGTGGTTATGTTGTTCAATGAAATTCTCATCTTTGTTAAGTGCAAAACATAGGGGGTGCTCCTGTGTCAAGCATTTTAAATTTAGAGAGGCATTTGTATGCCTCAGTTTTATAGAGAAAAAACATAGGAAATCAGCTCTAGATGTACAAATCTGGAAAGAAATTTTAGATGATATCCAAATACTTTTGATATAGAGTAGAATTTTGAATTTTCATCTCAAAACACAATAGGAATGTAATATGAACTATGGAAGATCTCGCAAGGTAACACGATCCTTTCAATTTTTGACTAGGCATTGGTTTTCTTTTGCACCAAGTTGCTATTAAAAGATATGCGATTTTCCATGGGAAGTTATGGAATATGAAAAAATTCTAGACCATCCAAAGGTGTTGTAAGGTATTATTGAAACTTATTTTTTCGAGTGTATTTCTCTTGCAATCTAAAGATAATATATTGCGTGGGTAAGAAAGGTGGAGATTATTGTTCAATGTAATTGAGGTAATGTTTTATTTAATATGAAACATATAATAGAACATGCATCTATGCATTGAAGAAAAAACCAGGGGTGAAATCTTTTTCACAAAATATATGGCATAAACAAGAAGGTAAGGTCTACGCTATTTGTGCAATTTAAAAAAATATCAATCTTTGCATTCACTAGTCTTGCCAATGAGAATCCCCGAGCTATTTAGTATGGAGTAGGATAAGCCTACAAGCGAGGTTCAAATTCAATGTCCCAAGTTTGGTTATATTAATTGAAGGAATTTTTTTTTCTCATGAATCGTGAAACATATGCAATTTAAATACCTCAATTACTGTGAACTTTTCCATGCGGTGAAACTGAGTTCAATGTTGTCTGGTTTAGTATTGGCTATTGAACATTATAAATAATTTGCTTCATTGTTTTTCTATTTTACGATTCATTGTTTTTCTACTGATATTTTTTTATTGGATTTTGCAAGAGTGAACTTAACTAAGTGGGCCATTAGGTATGAAGAGCTTGCTGTTGAGGCTTTGCCATTGAGTGTGAAGATCATGTTGTTGAGGCTTTCAAGCTGTTAAGCATGGGTTAATTGAAGCTGCTGCAGGATCTAAGTATGGCTTAGCATCCAAGAACAAGTGGGATGGTTTATCCATTGTAATATTTTGAAAATTCATCGATGTACTAGATTATTTTCATGTAAAGTTATATGGAGATTGTTTTTGAGAAAAATCATATTTATTGTAATAGCTCACATTTCATATAATATAATTTGTTTGGTTTAAAACTTATATGGTTGTACTTTATATTATTTATAAGTGTTGTATTTAACTATATAATGTGACATTGCATAATTCACATGTGTATTAGATGATGATAAAAAATGTATGATTATTTTTTTAATTTAAATATAATATCATATTAAAAATTTATATTGATTAATAATGGACACCATTAAAACTAGCCCACACGGGTGTGGCTCATTGGCGGTTCCATTGTTATGAAGTCACTTGTTGTAAATTGGAGGCGACGAGATCAATCCCACCCAAGTTTACCTGTGTCTCATGTCTTGCAGTGGGTGTGGGGAACCTACGGTTATAGTGGTAGCGGGAATGGATCCCTAGACCCCGTTTCATGCAACTACTAGCCCAACCCCAGTTGCCAATTCTCCTAGTAAAAAAAAATGGACACCATTAAAACTACTAAAATATAATAATCACACATAAAACGAATAAAAATGAGTAAATTAGTGACCAATAAATGAGATTAATGACCAAAAGTCGCATATAAAATGACCAAAAATTGAGAGATACGTGACTAAACAATGAAATATAAATGACCAAAATTCGCATATCAATGACCAAAAAGTAGTTTTCATGGCTAATTTACGGTCTTTTATTATGCGACCAAATTTGTTCATATTCTAGTTTGTCATGTGGTCATTAATTTGGTCATAAATCTGGTCATATATTTGTTCATTGATTAAAATATATGACCAAACTAATGACCAATTGACAAGCTGCAAATGACCAATTTTGGTCGCATAACAAAAGACCGTAAATTAGCCACCAGCGATCGCTAAACAAAAATAGGACATTGATATGCGGATTTTGGTCATTTTTTTGGTCACTAATCTCTCATTTTCCACTAGTGTGGGATGGCTTAGCCGTTGTAATATTTTGAAAAGTCATCGATGTACTAGATGATTTTCATGTAAAGATATATGGAGATAGTTTTTGAGAAAACTCATATTTATTGTAATACTTGATATTTCATATAATATAATTTGTGCGGTTTAAAACTTATATGGTTGTACTTTATATTTTTTATAAGTGTTGTAATTAACTAATTAATGTGGCATTGCATAATTCACATGTGTATTAGATGATGATAAATAATGTATGATTCTTTTTTTTAATTTAAACATAATATCATATTAAAAATTTATATTGATTAATAATAGACACCATTAAAACTACTAAAATATAATAACCACACATAAAACGACTAAAAATAGCTAAACTACTGACCAATAAATGAGATTAAGGACTAAAATTCGCATATAAAATGACCAAAAATTGAGAGATACGTGACTAAACACTGAGATATATATGACCAAAAAAATGACCAAATTAGCATATCAATGACCAAAAAATAGTTTTGGTAGCTAATTTATGATCTTTTATTAAGCGATCAAATTTGGTCGTATTCTAGTTTGTCATGTGGTCATTAATTTGGTCATAAATGTCGTCATATATTTGGTCATTGTTTCAAATATATGACAAAATTAATGACCAACTGACGAGCTATAAATGACCAATTTTGGTCGCGTAATAAAAGATCGTAAATTAGCCACCAACGATCGCCAAACCAAAAGTGGTCATTGATATGCAAATTTTGGTCACTAATATCTCATTTTCCACTAGTGAAGGGTGTTGCTCTAATCTCTGAAGCTCGTCTGATACACTTTGTTCTGGATCACTGTTCCAGCATATTATTCTTAAGGCTTTTTCATTTCCTTGGGTCAACATATTTGCAAGACCTTGTCCCTTAATTAACTTAGTAGCTTTTATCTCTAAATCATACTCTTGAATCTTTGAAACCCACTTACCCCTGATTCCTAGACATTCTTATTGAGACATGATATCCTTGACATCTGCATGGGGTACATACCCAATGATTATGGAGTATCCTACATAAGTTTTGAAAATGTTTAAGGGACTTGACAAGAGCATAAGCCTATTTCTCCATGGTGGTATACTTCAAATCTGAATGTTGCAAGGCTCTACTCATAAAGGCTATAGGTTGGTCTTGTCCCTCCTTATTCTTTTGAAGGAAAACACCAGCAATGGGGTCCTCCGAGGCAAAGAAAAATATTTGAAATTCCTTGGAATAATCTAGATTGATCAAGACTGGGGATTTGGATATGGAATCTTTGATAGACATGAGAGCATATTTCCCTTCATCTGTCCACTCAAATTTAACATCTTTCTTTAATAATTTTTGTAGAGGATTCATTAGTTCTACTAAATTTGGGATAAATCTCCTTATGAAATTAATCTAACCATTGAAAGATTGGAGAGATTTAAGATTCTGAGGCAAGGGGACTTTCTTAAAGGCTTCAACTCACTCAGGATCGACTTTGACACCATCCTTAGAAATGATGTGTCCCAGCAGCTTGACTTCATCAACTCCAAAGATTGACTTTGCAGGGTTTAAGGAAATACCATATTTCTGACATCTTATGAAAAACTGCCTAAGATGACTTATGTGGTCAGATATTTCTTTTGAATAAATGGTTAAGTCATCTTGATATATTTCAATTATTTTACCTATAAGTTCTTTGAAGGAAAAATCCATGGCTCTTTGGAAGGTGGCACAATCATTTATTAAGCCAAAAAGAATTCTTAAAAATTTATAGGTGCCCCAAGGTGTGGTGAATATAGTTTTATGTTGATCCTATTTATTTACCAACACTTGGTTATAACTGGAAAATACAACCAATGCGGATGTCATTCCTGATCCGGTCACTCTTTGAAGTAATGTTTCTATGTCGAGAAATGGGTAATTATATTTAAGGCGTGATGTATTCATATTTATGAAATCTATACATATTCTAATTGGCCCATTCTTCTTTCTGACAACAACTAAGTTGGAGCACCACGATGAATGTCTTGTAGGTGCTATGATCCCTACTGCTAACATCTTCTAAAGCTCCTTTTGCACAATGGAGGCCAACTTAGGATTTATTCACCTAAGTTTTTGTCAAAAAGGCTTGAATTCCTTAGCCTCTTCTGTGAGGGGCATAGTGTGTTGAAACACATACTACACCCATTAGAGACTGTGTTCATAATACACCCGTTAGGGTGTAACATAGATTGGCACCTCGAGGTCAGTTTCCAGTTGTACCCACTCCTTTGGGTATTTTTCCACTCCTTACGGTTTGTTTGAGGTGTAGTATTTTCGCCTAATGGTGGTTAAATGGCGAAAGTGAAACCTAATTAATATAATCACTCACATTGCTTTTGATGCAGCTTAACTGATTGGACAAACCACATCCAAAACGCAGAGCATACACACTGGAGTATTTTTAATTTTTAGTAAATTTTAATTGATGTGTTTTTATTAGAAAGAAAACCATCTAGGAACCACTTTCCACTAGTACAAAATGAGGAATTAGTGACTACGTGACTAGAAATTCTAATCAACACCGGTTTTTCAAGTGATTTACTACTAAATATGAGCAATTTTGATTGACCCAACTATAAACGACTAAAATTAACGACTAATTTAGTCACCAGTTAACAAATATGACTAGATAATAAGTGACAGAGTTAAGAATGATTAACATAAATGACCAATTTAGTCACGACATAAAAAATGACTAGTTAGAATAATATGAATTAGTCATTTATGTTAGTCATTTTCAATTGTGTCACTCCTACAATATTGGAAAATTTCAATTGTGACAATCAAGTGTTACAATTTAGTAAATTTTGTAAATTGTCTACCTTTTATCTCCGACCATGTGTAGGTTAACAATTCTAAATCCAAAATAGAATTTGTGGGGTTAGGAATATCTAGTGTTTTTCCAAGGTGAGGACAATGTTAGGATTTTGTGGATTATTGCAGGCGATGTGCTATAGACGTTCATGCATACCCCGAAAATATAAAATTACAATTTTGACAATGATTTTTTACATTTTAGTGGATTTTAACACCACAAATAGATTCAAGGGGTCCCCGAATCCATTTGTAGTGTTAAAATTCAGTAAAATTGTACTAATTCTCATGTAGACCAATTCATGAATGACCCCCTGTGTCACTTGATAAGTACATTTTCTTTTTTCCAATACATCTAATGTACTAGAGGCCAAGTCGAGCTTCAAATATTCATCATTTCCTGTTTTGTGCATTGTCATGTCTTGTTTTTTATACCATCTCATTTAGCTCATCACATTGGCTATGCCTATATCTTGTTTGACAAAAAATGTCATCGTTTGAACCTTTTGATAGTCGGTTGAAGTTTCGACATGCAAGAGTCTTTTACATCTTTTTAGTGAAATTCACCAAGTTTGTGTCCTTTGTTAATTCGTCGGTTTTACCTGTTTGCTAGTCTTCTCATCATGACTATGTTCAGAATGTCCAAAATTTTCCCTATGTACCTCTTTCAAGAAAAATCCAATAGCCTTTTTTTTAAAGCAAAAAAAAAAACACTAGTGATCCCTTACCATGTCTACAACATCAATTCATCAATAAATCTTGTTTCGAATTATGTAATCTCCATCCTCGGTCCCCAAGTCTACCCTCATCTCTTTGTAAATGAAACTGGAATGGCTCTAATGCTCAGAAATTGAAGGTAGTGATGTTTTTTCTACCATGATTGCATCGGGTTCAGTCTTCATAAATCATAGCTAATGTTCACGTTATCCTAGCAGTTTCAAGCATTCAGATATGAGGTCTATTAAATTTCCATTCACCTCATACCTTAATCATAACACCATAAGCATGATTCCATCACAACAATATCATCATTGGAAAAAAAAACTAAAATAAACATGAAAATAATATCTTAATGAACAAAACTATAATCACCTCAACGTTTTCATATCACCATTTTGGACATTGATATATGTACACAACATCAACAATATACAAAGATACAATTAAAACATACCAGTTATGAAAATTTTGGGCATATTGCAAGTCCATGTATAATCAATATTAAATCTTGAACATACACACAATTTCCTAAAAGATCCTTATCATATATACATTTATAAACCAAACAATATGCATAAATATCAATTAAATCCAAAAGTTAATAGAATTTCATCTATGACAAACCTATGATCCAATAAAAATAACCATGCAATAAAAAAACAAGCATATTGTATGGATTCAAAGCAATATTTTTTTTCATCCAACAAACAATAACAAGAATGATGTGGGTTAATTGAACTTGTTAATGAAAACAAATATGTGGGATCAAGCCTCGAGCAATATCCATCTTCCACAAGATATATAGAGCTAAAGAATATGAATATTGTTGATACAATTATATAATAATAATTTTGATCATTTACTTTTAGAAAGCATATATTTTTATTAGTAATGAAAGACATAGGATTTTTTTATTAGCAAATGAAAAATATATAATTTAAATAAATTTGGCTTTCCAACATTTATATTTTCCATCTATTTGGTAACTTACGCCATCCAAAAAATGGAGCACAAATCAAAAAAATATTCTAAAATCAATTTCACGGGTTATGAACAATATGACTGCCTCACCACCGAAGGGTTTGCAATGCATCTAGCTCACTTCTTCCATCAAATTCTGTAAGAACGCATGCTATCAGTTGTATAACTTCATTCTTGGCACATAAATAGACAAAATATTTCAAATTATCCTTGAATTTGGAAGATTTGGGATGAGATTGGTTCGATTCACAAAGAGTGACTAGAATTTTATTTTATTTAGGGTTTAATAAATAAGGGTTTTCGATTTTGCTCTAAATTTGGATACGCCTATCAATTTGTTTCTATGCCTGGATCCACTACTTCTTCAATGAGTTGGATATAAGTGGACCCATGTATCCATATCACATATCCATATATAGAGGTAGTTGGTTAAGCTAGTTGGTTCCTCTGATTTCTCTTTTGCAGGATAATGATCAACTGGCACTGGATCCAGATCTTAAATTACTAAAGATTTATCCAGGGAGATAATTATCTATTATTTATTTAGACCCTCCCATGAATTAGGTTCGGCGAGAATTAAAGATTACTAAGACATGGATCAAAAATGAAAAGGAGGATAAGTATCCATATGGCTAGGACAAATCATTGTGGACGTCTTCATTTTTTTTGAAGAGGAAAAGAAGTGTGTGGTATGCAACTCCAAATTTGCACAGAATTGAGGGATGCTTTGACCAGGGAAAACCAAAATCATTGTGGAGTTCTTCGTTTTTTTTCAAGAGGCAAAGAAGCATGTGGTATGCAACTCCAAATTTGCACGGAAATGAGGGATGTTTTGACCAGGGAAAACCAAATCTATTTATATTCTCTTTTCTCTCTTAGAGGATGCTGCTACAGTATGTGAAGTGGGCCGAGTCACTGGTTGGTTATTCATCTTGAAAGAAATCCATATTTCAGTGAAATCATGGGCTTTGGTGGATTTAAGATACTTATGGTCAAAACCAAATCGATTTATATTCTCTTTTCTCTCTCAGAGGATGCTGCTACAATATGTGAAGGGGGCCGAGTCACTAGTTTGGTATTGAAAGCCATATTTCAGTAAAATTGTGGGCTTTGGTTGATTTAAGTTGCCTATGGTGAAAACCATACAATTCCAAAAGAGTTCCTTCCTCTTCTTCTGATACATCGTATTTATCTTGGGTTGCATTCTATAAGAGTTACTACAGTAATCTCATGGATCCCAAATTGTGGCCATTATGTTTTCTAGAGGGTGCATTTACAGAGAGTATCCTTTAATATAACAAGAAGAACGGTGGTGTTTCTGAGGACACATTCAATTTTAGTGACTCGTTCTACTCTAGAAGGGCACGAGTATCTAGTTAAATTCTACTTTTCAATATTTAGTAGGGTATGGAACAAACACAAATGGTAAAGCCCTCATTTTCATAATATGGGTGAAACCCATATTATTTTTTAGGTGTATAGATTCTGATGAGGGGAAGAAAATTTTGACCGAGAAAACAACATGAATGATATGGATCTATCTTCTCCTCATTTTCCAAAGATATACAATTTCCCAACAATGATAACACACCATTGTCACCCCTCTTTTTCTCTTTAGTTTGCTTGTCAAAGGACAGGAATTTGATGAGCCATTTTCTTGGTGTCACTGAGAAGATTCATTGTCTAGTATTGTCAAAATTAGTTGCATAATCATCTCTCGACCCTCCAATGGACACCCCTAGCTAGAGGATGTCTCTTTTGAAGCCATGGTAATTTTGCATTTGAATTCTAAATTATGCATTTATTAGTCTTCCATTCTGAAATTGCTTCCACTTTCTCTACTTGCTTCAATTACTAAAAATATCTCCATTGTGAAAAACAACATGATTTCTTTTTAGCTTTCAATTGGATAAGTTAGTTGTCCATGGTGAATTCATTTTGGGGTCTCTCTTGATATGGATTTTTCATTTTCCCATTCTAGGTTCTTACATGGCCTCATCCATTTGAAACTTTATGCCCTGATAGTGAGGTAGACCAAAGTAGGAACAAAATGTGGTGAACAACTTAGCGCTCTGTTGCCCTTACTAGTGAACCACCAATTCTCCAATGACACGAATAGACATTTTTTATGCAATTATGTTATGAATTGGAGAAATAATGTCATAGCCCCAATAAACACCTTCAACATCTTACAGAATCTAACAACATATTAACCTTAACCCAAAATAAAGCTAACCATACCAAATAAATATTCAAAACCAAGAAGGCTATGTTGTTGGTGATGCTCTTGATTGTGTATAATGTACAAATATAGGGGTTGTGAGGACAAGTAACATTTCTAGATCGACTTAAGAAAAATATTGAGGAACTGTGTTAATGTCAAATTAATTTTCTTTTAAAAAATGGAAACAAAGATGGATCTAGGCATATAAAGATGACACTTATTTGCATAAAGAGGATTGTTCTTCCTCCAAGTGGAAAAACTGTTGAAAACAATCATTAGCAATTACATTGGAGCTAATATTTTTATCTTGTAGCAGTGAGAATGCTTTACTTATAACGTAATTAAAAGAGAACTATATCAAAGAGACAAAATAGAGAAAATGACATGAATTATTGCATGATTTCCATATTCAAAGGAAAAAGGGGGAAATGTTTCTCCATGGTTTGTGACCCATTCAAATAGGAATAATTAGATGTGATAGTTTGGTAGTTTTGGAAGCAAATAAAGAGCAACTTCAACTTCCAGGAGCTCCTCATTGTGATCTTGCCATTGATATCAAACAACCTGAGCCAATTCAAGATGTAAAAGCTCTTTCACTCTATTAATCGAAAGTACAAATTAACTATAATGAGCATATGACCATAATAATAATCAAATAAAAATAAAAATATTTGTTGTAGCTTATTATTTCATTTCATTATAATAGTTAGTTATCACCCTCCTCATTGTGACAGAGGCCCAGGTTATCTCTTGCAGCTTGGTAAATTCATTTTTAGGGCCCATTTCATGTGTACAATGTGTGGTTCACTAGACTAATAATTTTTAAAGGCTGATATGATGTGCAAAATTTATGTGAATACTGAATAAATTATTTAGGTGGCCATTTCTTTTACTACTAGATTATGCATGCTTTAGCTATAATTATGTCCATTTTGTGATGCATACCAAGAAGACTTCACTTCATCTGCTCATGATTTTTTATTCTAACCATTTTCTCATTGAATTCGATGTGATATCTCTTGCAAGATCTTACAGTTCAATGTCATGTGTTACTGCTGGTGGTTCAATGTCATGTTATTGCTCATAAATGACAATGTGATGATAGAAATTCGACATTACAACTAGGATTGAATTTATATTACAGGAGCACTCTATATGGCTAAGTTTTTTTGGAAATGTTTCAGCAATATAGGCAAAAGAATATTCAGCATTTGGATTCTGCTTAAAACATTGCTGACAAAAATAGTGTGGCAGTTGTATGCATCTAGGTTATGCTTTCAACATTCTGCTTGCCATGCATTGAAACATACAGTTTAAACTTTAAAGGAGCATTGATTCTATATAAATGTTGTTGCAGGTTGAGATTCATAAGATTGATGGTTTGGTGAAGGATAGTACACAGTGTGCTCCGAATGGATATTATTTCATTCTTGTATATGACAAGGTAAATAGTTTGATGACGGACATGCTTTTTTTGTTGCATAATCTGGATTACAGGTTGGTTGATGGAATTCCTTTTGCAATATAATTAGAAATAATTTGCTTTTAGGAATTACAGTAATGTGTTTGAATTTGAAGTGCTATCTTGCAGAAATGTGGAATTATGAATCTTGGTGCAAGTATTCAACACCTTAAATGAATGCTCGAGAACAAACTTTTTATAATTTCCATTTTATGGTTGCAGGTTGACCTTCATAGACTTGATGGTTTGGTTGAGATGTTGGAATTTTAACAATGCTTTGTGTCCAAACATCATTAGTTTATTAAAATATTCATACCAATATAAGATATTATATTGGAACAATAAAACATTGTTCTAAATTATTGGCTACATCTTTGTGCACACCACCCAACCTCTTTGAATATATATAAGAAAGATCAATTTGGAGGAAACTTATTTTCACTTATGTGACAATTTAGAAGTTTGATGTAACTTATTTTCACTTATATTCCTAAATTTTCTTTCATCATATAAACTTATATTATCTACACACAACTTTCTCTCATTTTTTGAAACATATCTAAGTTCTCTTAGGTGTTTCATTTCCCCACTTTACTGTCATGGCATGTATTGTGTGCTTAGGCAGTGGTGCATTGACAGATGGGGAATTTTTATGATACTAAAAAAGTATATCCTTCATCATATAGCACACAGTGTCTTAGAATTCTATAGTTACCATCTTATAAATTGTCCAACAAATAACTTATAATCTGCAACCCTAACTACTAGATGGCGGTTATGAATGGCAGAGTAGTATGTAGGGGCTTAACCTGTAGTAAAAAAGAAAGTAATTTCCTCCAAATAATTAGGGATGGATTCAACCCGAAAGAGATAAACATCTAGGTGTTTCTCATCTACTGCTCCCCCCTGACTCACCTGACTAATTTTTTTATAAATGACCAGGACCCACATTATTTCTCCCTGGCTTAACAACAACCTCAAAGGATAACTACTGAAAAGAGAAATTGCCATCTGCATATTCAACCTTACCAAATAGGCCTGTTAACTGAATACTTAATAAATTAATGGTCTATATAGAACGGAAAATGACCTCCCAACAGGTAACGGTTAAACTTTTGTAAAGCATACACCATCACAAGCACTTCTCTTTTGGTGGTGGTATAGTTACGCTCTGTTTAATTTATTTTTAGAGGTTTTGGTTCAATTAAAATCCTTCGGTTCCATCGAGTACACAAATGTTTTCCTGCAAAGGACCCACTATATCTATTACATAATTCAGAGTCTCATGTATACAACTTTTTTAACAATCCATTGGGATGAAAAAATAATGATAATGGGTAGCTTGTCAAAGACTCTTGGTTTGGTCCTTTTGTTATGGATCCATCTCCATATGCAAGAGGATTCCATACTTCTGTATGATAAAAGAGAAATACGAATTGTTAAAAACTGTTAGCAAGGAACAAAATAGGATCATATTTTATTCTTTACCATCCCATTTTGATAATTAAAAATGGAGATACGTCCCAAACGCTATCAGAAGGATGTGACCTTAGCTACCACTAGATATATTTCTGAGATAGAATTGTACATGGTGATTTTGAGTACATTGGTGGTAAATGAAGCTGAGGTCATTGCAAATTCAAAAGATCAAAAATACCAACAAAGAAACTTTACTGATAGGTCTTAGAAACAAAGCATATGTCCTTGAATTAAATAAAATGCATCCAAAGGATGTTGCTTACATGATCCATTAGATCCTATAAAATATTTTAGTAGGGTTCTTCTGTCTAGTTGGCATAAAACTTAAAGTTACAAAAGCTTCAAAAGGCAGTAAACCCATTTGTTCAGATGATGAAATCCCAACATGGATTTTCCATTGAACTTACATCCAAAAACTGGTCACACGAAAGACCAATTCACGAATATGAAAGCTATGTAGTGAGTACTATTTTCATCATTAAGTACCTTCCATGCTATAGCTCGATCATATGAAATAGGCCTGCCCATACTAGAAATGCATAATCCAGTAGGTAGATAAGCATAACCCTGTCAAAAAGAAAAAGAACAAAATATTTAATACCATGGATATTTTCAATGCAACTCAATGTAAGGCAGCGACTCAGTCTCAAAGGAAGGCATTACCTGCTGCATAATTTGTGTAAAATATGAACACAGCCTCTTGCGGCCATTATAATCAAGTATTTTTTCCAATGATATATCTTGCAGGGAAACCAAGGTTGTCTCCATCATATCAATACCTCCCTGATTTGCAAAAGTGAAAACTGGCAATGTCTGTAGGTCAAAAGTATAGTACAATATTAGTACAATATTAGAAAGAGAAACATGGTCAGTGACTTGTCCATGTACATTTTTCAATTGGCTTCAGGATTCAGGGACTACAATATTTGTGCATGTGAAGATTCAATGGGTATTGAACTCATGACTACTAGATGGAAAAATCCAATCCCTTTAGAGTTAGTTTTATCAATCAGCAAAAGGGAGAGAGACAATGCAATTTTTTAGTATCGTATTCACTCTTTATGTCATGCATACCTTCCAGGAACAACAAATGATTCCATCTGAATGGTGCCATAGGAGTTTCAACACAGATTCATTGGTTTCCGAATTACTTCCAAAAATTTCTAGTCCTAGATGCATTCTGACCAAACAATTTGTAATCAGTAGAAAACAACTTCATAATACTCGCAATACTTGAAATAAAAAACAAGGAATATTCCAAAACAAAAGTTACTGTGTGCACTACACATGTTCCCTTATTTACCTATATCTTTGAAAAATCCAACGAGTAAGTGTTAGTGCTTCTGGGGTACTAGGAGGTGGCCTTGGTCCTAGTGGAATAGAATGCTATGGGATGCTCAGATTCTCGATATTTTGAGGAGCTTTATGAGTATTATACTATGGATCAGGTATTCATTTACATTTATTTTTTCTTCTCAGACTAATACTAGACCCTTTTCTTCATTGTGTTCTAACTCTTCTTGACTATTATACATTATAAAGGGTTTCCTGTTTTGGACCTTGGTTCAATCCCTCTATTATATATCATAATGAGTGATTGCAATTCATTACAAGAAATATTGCCGAGGTGATATTTAAATTCCAAGCTCAATTAGTTCATCTTTTTTTTTCTGAATTCTCCCGTGTCCATAAGGTCTATTCCAGTACTTGTAGTTATATAGAATTCTTTTTGTCTAATAAAGATGTGCCTAATTGATTCAATATCTTGTATACATATTTTGTATTTCATGCTATTAACAATGACCATGATCAGTCCTAACTGCTTATTCTTGAAGATATATACGATTTAAAGCATGAGATCACTGTAAAAAATGATTGTACTTCATTCAAGGAAATATTGCAAAGTTTCCCAGGTTGGTAGTAGGTGAGATTTCCATTCCTAGCTCATTTTGGGTTGTATTTTGTCAGAATTATTCATTGGCAATAATTGTATAATCCAATTCCTACAGTTGTGTGGAAATATTGTTGTTTAACCCAATAGTATATGTGCCTCATTGATTCAATATCTTGCATTTGATGCTACTATCACTATGCTCAGGCCCACTTTGTAATGCTCCAAGATATATGAGATTCAAAGCATGAGATCACTATAATCGCAATTGCAATTCATCCAAGAAAATATTGCCAAGGCCTAAGTTGGTATCAGGTAAAATAAAAATTCCAAGCTCACTATGGGTTGTAGTTTTGGTTGAGCTCTTCGGTGTCAATAAGGTCTAATCCAAACTACAGTTGAATGGAGTGCATATTGTTCAGCTTCTCACAACCATTCTTGATGTCTTTGCAGGAAAGATGGTGAAGGATCATAATGGAACAAATAGAATTTTTCAGTTTTATTCTTAGAAAGGAAGTGTTATACAAATCATTGCGTTAATTGTGTTGTGCTCTTTTTTCTACTTTCTAGGAATATGGTAGAACACTTATTCGCATTCTATAATCTCCACCTGACTGGATTGTAATACAAATACCATAAATATATCATCTTCTTCTGTTTCCTTAGATTTTGACACCCATCATATGTTGGGAGGGGATAATATTTCAAATTTGACTCAAAGTTTTGTACCATGTGATATGAATTATAGTGAGTATACCCCATGTGAAGACCCTGTGAGGTCTCTCAAATATGATAGAGAAATACTCAGATATAGAGAGCGTCATTGCCCAGAAAAGGAAGAGTTATTGAAATTCCTTATTCCAGCCCTGCCAGGCCATAAGAATCCATTTTCATGGCCCAAAAGTCGAGATCTTGCCTGGTTTTCCAATGTACCACACAGGGAACTCAGTGTAGAGAAGGCTGTACAGAATTGGATTCAAGTTGATGGAGGTAAATTTCACTTCCCCTATGGTGGAACCATGTTTCCTCATGGCGAAGATGCTTATATTGAAAATATCAATAAAATGATTCCTTTGACTGATGGATCAATTAGGACTGCTGTGGAAATTGAACCCAGTGATAGATTAATTTTACTCACAACAATTAACAATTGATCATGCAAAATCACTCACAAAAGAGACTGAAATTGGAGCTGAACACTAAACTGTATTAAATCAGTGTACAATAGCCAACCCTGTATCATAATAGGTTGCTGAATAAATAACATACATCAGGGATTCGAATGCATGAGGAGCAATTCGAATCTAGCATAAAGCAGGCTTACTAAAAATAAGCAAATCCCCCATAGGTGTAAAAAGCTTATCCCAAATCTGTCATGGAGATCACGAATTGGCAAAATGGCTTAGGAAAGCTAAAGAGTGGTGGAATGGCAGATCATACATGCTTTTGCATGGAGAAAAGAGTGGAGGATGAAGAGGACAAAAAACTAGTTCATCTCACCTAGTCTAGCTTTTCCATTTGCCTTAAAACACTGAAAAAGCAGGGAATAAAGCAGAAAAAGCAGAAGGGCACCTAGGAGGCCAGGAATAAAGTAGATTTGATTCCTTGGGCTTTCCCATGCGCTACATGATTCAAATAAGGAAAGTTTGACCACTATGGATAGGTAATAGACAACTTGCACAAGGTGGGACACATGAACTAGGCTAATAAGACAGAAATAATTAAATTAATGTCTAAATGGGTAAACTATGGGTTGATTATTCTAACACCCCCCCTTAAGCCTGACTTATGAGTAATATATCAGAAAATTATAGGGCCTAGCAACAAGGCTTAGTCACCCTTTACATACTGCATGTCCATTTAAAACAAGGAAAGCGGCAAAACCAACTTGGCAAAATCCTCCCTTAAACATGGACTGTAAAACAAAATTGTAGAATCTTGTCTTCACTCATGCTTCACAGCATGATCAGCAATCCCCAACAGTGATTTGAGATTGCTGAAGGTATTCTCACAAAATGCTTTGGTGAATATATCAGCTACTTGTTCTGAAGATGAACAGAAGAGTAGGTGAATGGTGCCATCATGCACAAGTTCTCTGATGTAGTGCATATGGATCTCAATGTGTCTGGTTCTCTGCTTCTAAACTGGATCTTTGCAGATTCGAATGGTACTCTGGTTATCACAGTAGATGGTAGTTGAGTACTCTGGTTCGAAGCCACACTCTCCAAGTAAACCCTGCAACCATAAACATTGAGTTGCTACATTAACAACTCCTCTGTACTCTGCTTCTGTAGATGAGAGTGCAATGGCACTCTGTTTCTTGCTTGACCAAATGATTGGCCCTTCTGCAAGCATGAACACATATCCTGATGTGGACTTCCTGTCTGTGCTATCACCTGCCCAATCACTGTCAGTAAATCCAATCAAATCAAGATCAGATTTTGCTTTATAGAAGATCCCATGTGTCCTTGTTCCCTTAACAAAGTTAAGGATCCTTTTGGCTGCTTTCCAAAGGATCTCTTGAGGCTGATACATGAATCTAGAAGCCACAATTACTGCATAACAAATATCATGTCTAGTATGTGTCAGATACAACAAACATCCAATCAATTGCCTATACAATGTGATGTTTACCATAGGTGAAGAATCAGCTTCTTCCAGCTTCACTCCTGAAAGGAAAGGAGTTTTGCTTGCTTTGCAATCCTTCATTCTGAATTTTTTCAGCAATTCCAAGGCATATTTGGACTGGTGCACCTTGATTCTAGCTTTGGTTTGAGCAATCTCAAGCCCCAAAAATTGACTTAAGAGCCCCAAATCTGTCATGGAGAAGGCTTGGTTCATAGCTCCTTTTAAGGAAGCAATCTCAGCCTTTGAGATTCTTGTAATGAGGAGGTCATCAAAATATAACACAATGATCATTAATGAACCATTAGCTAACTTCAAATAGACATTTGGATCTGATTTTCACCGAACAAAATTCAGTGATAGCAAGAAGCTATCGATCTTGGCATACCAAGCCCTGGGGGCTTGCTTTAGCCCATACAATGACTTTCTCAACCTGCACACAAGAGAAGGGTTAGTAGAAAAACCTTGAGGCTGCTGCATATATATCTCTTCAGTGAGATATCCATTCAGGAAGGCACATTTTACATCCATGTGGTGTACCTCCCATTGCCTTGAGCCTGCAATGGCTAGAGCTAGCCTGATGGAATCCATCTTTTCCACTGGGGCAAAGGTCTCATTGTAATCTATGCCATCAACCTATGAGTATCCCTTGGCTACCAATCTATCCTTGTACTTCAGTGGTGAACCATTAGCAGCAAATTTGGTCTTATAGACCCACTTACACTGTACTAGTTTTCTCCCTGGGGGAAGATCCACCAGCTCCCATGTGTTGCTCTTCTGGAGTGAGCTGAACTCCTCCTTCATGGCTGTTTGCCATATTGGATCTCCTTCTGCTTATTCATATGTTTGAGGATCAGAATCCACCATCAAATAGCAATTTTCAGAAAAAATAGGATCCTTCATGCACAGACCACTCTCAAATTGAGATCTAGTCCTCCTTGGGTCATTGGGATCCCCAGCTAGCTCTCCTGCTGCATGTAGTGTCTTGGATGCCCATTTTGGACTTGTAAGGCTGTTAGGGTCTGAAATAAACTCATCTCCATCAGAAAAATCAGAATCAGCATGTTCAACAAACTCTTTACTTACTTCTTGAGGTTCAGGTGGTGAAGAGGCTTCACCAACTTCCACTGCTGCAAGGGGTTCTTCTTCAAACTTAACACACCTTTCGATGAAGGATTTGTTTGTGCTCAAATTTATCAGCTTGTACCCTTTTGAATCTTTAGAGCATCCAACAAAAAGACACTCTTGTATTTGTGGCTGCAAAGCCTTCCTCTTCTCTGTTGGAATTCTAGCCCAAGCCTTTGAGCCAAAAATCCTGAAATGGGTCACATCTAGCTTGTGCCCACTCCATGCTTCAAAGGGAGTCATGTCATTAAGCTGTTTGTGGGGCACCCTATTATGAATATAGGCTGCACAGTTGATAGCTTCGTTCCAGTACTTTGGTGGCAAATTTTTGGCCTCCATCATGCATGTTTCCATCTCCTTCAGTGATCTGTTCTTCCTCTCAGCAACACCATTTTGCTGTGGTGTGTAGGGGATAGAATGCTACATCTGAATACATGCATCTGCACAATAATTAATAAACTCAGAATTGACATACTCACCACCATTTTCAGATCCGAGATCCTTGAGTTTCCTTCCAGACTGGTTTTCAGCCAAAGCCTTAAAGACTTTGAATAGGACAAAAAATTCAGACTTGTGTTTCAGGAAGTGAACCCAGCAATACCTGGAAAAGTCATCAATGAAGGTCAATGCATATTTGTCCTGACTCATGGACATATGAGGGAATGGGCCAGCAACATCACTGTGGATCAGCTCGAGGGGTGCAGAGGTTCTCTCATGACTAGCTCTCTCAAATTTGTGCTCTGGGTGTTTTCCTAGGATACAACCTTGGAAGACTCCTTTGGAAACTTTTATCTTCGGAAACCCTATGACCATATCTTTTTCACTAAGATCAGAAAGATATTTGTAGTTTAGGTGGCCAAATATTTCATTCCAAAGCTTGCTTGCTTCATTAGCATAAATCAGAAGAGGAGAGGGGTTTGAGTAAGGTAGGAAGTGTGAGAACATGTATACCTTTTGAGCATGATTCCCAACTCCTTTTGCAATGAATCTACTAGTTGAGATATTTGTGATCTCAAATTCATTAGGTGAGAATATGAATTTCTTAGGAGACCCAGTGTGGGTCATCTGGTACACTGATAGGAGGTTGGAGGCAAGACCAGGCACATACAACACATTGCTGAACTGACCATGATCAAGATCTATCCTTCCTTTACCCAAAATATCAGTGAGAGAGTCATCTCCCAGTACTATAGATGGTCCTTTCAACTTGTCCAGTGAGGATAAGGCCTCCTTAGTCGAAACCATGTGTCTTGAAGCTCCAGAATCAATGATAAAACTGGGTGAGCTTGATGTGCCAGCAACTAGAGCATGAACTCTCTCTCTGTCATCTAAACTTGATCTTCCTTCTCTCTTCTTTGAGCTTTCTGGAAGGGAGATGCCATTATTCTCTAGGATTTGGGTCAGCATGTCTATTTTCTTCTTCATACAAGAGCTTTCAGTGTGATTTCCCTTATTGCAGTATGTGCACTTGCTCATTTCACCTTTGTTTTTCTTCTTCTGGTAGTTCTTCTTGGGACCTTGTGGATCCTCTGGAGACTATTTATTGTCTCTCTTTTGCTTAGGTGGATTTTTAGATTTCTTTTTGCCTTTTGAATCCACCTTCAAATCTCCAGCAATCAAAGCTTGATCTTTGGATGGTTTGATGGTGCCCATCATCACCAGCTTATCCTGTTCTTGTGTGAGAGATTCCATGAAATCTGCAAGGATAGGAATCTTCCAGGTTTGAGCTGTCAGTTTTGTGGCATAGAAGGTCGAAACAAACACTGAATA
Source organism: Pseudotsuga menziesii (assembly GCA_001517045.1). NCBI lineage: Eukaryota > Viridiplantae > Streptophyta > Pinopsida > Pinales > Pinaceae > Pseudotsuga > Pseudotsuga menziesii. The sequence continues at coordinate 6,459 of LPNX011055264.1, read as the reverse complement.
GTTAGGGCCTAGCTTTGAGAAGATGGCCAGGATGAGCTGATCATCTTTCTTTTCGATCCCACACTGTTTCAACTGCAAAACTAGTGCTTTGAACTTGGAGAAATATAGATGCAGGGATTCAAAGCTATTTGGACTCAGAGAAATCAGCTCATTTTCGATTTGATGTCCCCTCATCTCATCTGTCTTTCCAAAAATATCAGAAAGCTTCTCCCATACTTCATTCGGTGATTTCAATCCATTAAGATGGAAAAGGAGGTCTTTGGAAATACTGAGACATAGGAGGCCATAAGCCTCATCCCTCCTGTTGTGCCATTTTATCTTCTCTGCAACTGCATTGGGCTCTGCTTCTGTTTCCATAGTCACCCTGTAGAGGCATTTCACTCTCAACAGTATATCCATCTCTGATTTCCATTCAAATAAATTGAAAGGAGTCAAGATAGTTTTCTGTGATTGATCCATAGCTTAGAAAATCTGTCTCGGCTGTTAATAGAAGTCTCCCAATCACTGATGTTGAACCTGCAAAACAATTTTGGAGGAGAGAAAACAATCTAAAAGTGCTCTGATACCATGTGGAAATTGAACCCAGTGATAGATTAATTTTACTCACAACAATTAACAATTGATCATGCAAAATCACTCACAAAAGAGACTGAAATTGGAGCTAAACACTAAAATGTATTAAATCAGTGTACAATATCCAACCCTGTATCATAATAGGTTGCTGAATAAATAACATACATCATGGATTCAAATGCATTAGGAGCAATTCGAATCTAGCATAAAGCAGGCTTACTAAAAATAAGCAAATCCCCCATAGGTGTAAAAAGTTGATCCCAAATCTGTCATGGAGCTCACGAATTGGAAAAATGGCTTAGGCAAGCTAAAGAGTGGTGGAATTTCAGCTCATACATGCTTTTTCATGGAGAAAAGAGTGGAGGATGAAGAGGACAAAAAACTAGTTCACCTCACCTAGTCTAGCTTTTACATTTGCCTTAAAACACTGAAAAAGCAAGGAATAAAGCAGAAAAAGTAGAAGGGCACCTAGGAGGCCAGGAATAAAGTATATTTGATTCCTTGGGATCTTCCATGCGCTACATGAGTCAAATAAGGCAAGTTTGACCACTATGGATAGGTAATAGACAACTTGCACAAGGTGGGACACATGAACTAGGCTAATAAGATAGAAATAATTAAATTAATGTCTAAATGGGTAAACTATGGGTTGATTATTCTAACAACTGCCATTGACACTGGTTGTTGGGTATCTTTATACGCTACATACACTTTTTATTGTGTATTTCTGACTGCATGCCACATGATCAAACATTTGTTTTAAGAGTTAGTGTTGTTTTATTCTAGAAGTTTGTATTAATAATACTGGGTGCTTTTGTACATTCAATTTCATTGATACAGATATATACTTCTATGTTGTGACCTGTACATTTAAGGCTAACAACAGAGACTATAAATTTTGTATTAGAATGGCAAACAGTGTGCCTCGGTCTTGCAATTGCTAGGTTGTTTATAGTATGTATTAAGAAACCTGTCAACCACATATTATGTTACTTGATCCTTCTTAGTCTAGTCTCGCTTTCAGCTCTGAATCTCTTAGGGTCCTTAAATCCCTTGATCCTATAGGATCTACCTAGAATCCATCTCCTCACCGAAACCTGTGAAGGCAGGAAGTATAAAATGAATGGCATGATGAATCATGTTACTTGTAAAAGGAGGTTTATAAAGGATTTTATTTAGACCTCCTATAAATTGGAAAACACATTTCAAGGGTTGGTAGCGAACAACCGAGGATTTGAAGCAAGAACAAGATGAAATTGAGGATATTGCCAAGCATCTATGTTGGAAGAAAAATGTTGAAAAAAATGACCATGAAATATGGAAAAATCCCACAAATCATATCAACTGCAGGAAAACTCGCAAAGTCTTCAAGGTTCCTCCAATGTGTCAAGATGGTAACCCTGATTCTGCTTAGTATGTCTTTTTTTCAATTTAACTAACAGATGATGGACCATTTAAACATAAAATTTTATTTGAAAATCTATTTCTCATACTCAATTTTGCAAGCTCCGGAGTTCCTAACTCCTTTAGGCTGACCTACTTCTTGTTACTGCTTATTATGTTGGGTTAGAAACACAACAATAAGATTGATTACTCATTGTCTTGGACTGGTTTATGGACTGGTTTATAAGGTAAAAAAATTCAGAGGCTTGCATAACCCCTCTTCCACAGGTCAATGATATTCGAGATATTGTTGGAGGGGCTGTGGAAAAATGGCCACAAAGGCTAACATCTATTCCTCCCAGACTAAGAAGTGGAAGCTTTCTAGGGATTACAGTTGAAACTTTTTCTGGGTTATGAATGCAGTGCCATTAGATGCTAAACACAACACACTCAGTGTCATATATGAGTGGGGATTGATTGGAACATATCAGAACTGGTATGCCCCTACCTTTGTTTAACAAAGTTTTAGGTCTGTCCAATAGAAATACTATATGGAGGCAGTTCAATATTAATGGATGTCTTGCTTGGATGCAGGTGTGAAGCATTTCCAACATATCCTCAAAAATATGACTTGATCCATGCCAATGGAGTTATAAGCATGTACCAAGAGCTTGCAAAGAAATATTTACAACACATCCTCAAACCAAGTCATACAACCAATCACATTATTGTGATTACCTAAAAGTTCTAGAGGGAATGATGGTAATGCCAGAATGTTCATAATTAGGTAAAAACAATGAAATTGCATCCCTTTTAAAATACAAAGAAATTTCACCCACAACTAGTACAAATCTTGAATCTTGTGATAATCTAGTGATAGTAGTTACTATGGAGAAAGACGATTCCAGGCCACCTAATGAACTAGGTGCTATATATTGACTAGAGAGTGGAAAGGAAGTATAATGATTTTGAATCCGATTTAGGAGGTGAGCAAGCTTGGTTACTACTACTAGGTGCATTGTGGATTATTCTATCAATATTAATGACCATAATATTTAGTTTGGGAGTGAAGGGAATCCACTATAGCGAGAAATATTGGGTAAGATAACAAACTTCTATATACAGGAAGGTCATTCATACACCACTTATATTCATCTTATTTGACTTCCTCTCACTTCATTTGGTTAAGAAAAGCTTCTCTAATTCCATACCAAGGCCTCTATGTGATTCTATTCATAGACTTTGTATTGACATTCACTTGATATTTGAGGCAAACAATCCAACACTATTCACCTACATGAAACCTTTAACATCAGTACCCATTGTATTGTCCAAAGGTGTTTGATGGAAGTATAAACCGTCCAAACTTAAGAGCATTCTATAGCAGGAATTGTGAAACCAGATTTGTTAAAAAGGTAGAATGGTGTTTCTACAGTAGTATTTATTGGGCCATGGATGTTACAAGGACGAATTTAGTCCGTATTGGAATCAAAATTTAGTGTCAGATTGGTAAATATATTACAGTGGTGCATGTTTCTTAGGTGCATGAGACTAAAGTAGGTTAAATAAATAGGTGCACATCATATCCAACACAATGAATGTCAGTATGTATGGGTTTAAAATCAAGGAGGTGATTCTAGTGACAAGTGACAAGTAGAGCATGGCATTTAGGAAGCATAGTCAAGGAGTCATAGGGAACATGGGGGAGTTTGTTTACAGGCAATATTTTGAGGATCCAAAAAAGGTTGGAGTAGATGATGGGACAACTTGTAGTTATTAGTGCTAACCTCCATCTTAGGATTTTTTTTAGGAAGAATTCAAATTAGCAAATATTGATGAGCCTTGTGTGGGAATTCAACACACAAAGACAAAGAGAAAATAAGGGAATCAAGGAGAGCAGAAAATTGAGGAGTTCACAAGCAAAGAACAAATTTCATTGTGTTCATAAGTTTTTACGATATTCTATAAAGAGAAGGAACCAATTGATAAGGGAGCATATTTTTTTCACATGTCAAACAACTTGAATGCTCAATCACATATGTGGTATTAATAAGAAAAAGTATTTGTTGCATCCAAGTGGGTTAAGACCAAAGAAACAAATGAGACTACAGAATTTAAAAAAGAGATAGTGATAGCATACCAATACCCTCTTTGTACTCATTTATGCAGGACCCAGTATTTATTGAAATTCAAACTCAAGCCTTCATTGGACAGAAGGTCTACCACTGCATTTATTTCTTTATCAACATGGATAAATAACACATTTGAAAAGGAAGATTCCACCTATTTTAACTGAGATAATATTGGGAGGAAAAATAGGTAGGTTGTTGTCCATCCTGAACCTAGCAGTCATCCAATTAATATAACATTTTACATTGAATTTGAGCTATCCAAAAGAGCCATATCTTGCGATTTTTTTAATTTCTTCCTAGCCTACTAAAATGATAGTGCTATCTCCTAACTTCTTTTTTCTCATTTTCAGGTATTCCGGTTTTTCTGTTCCAAATGAAACGTAACCCTTGAAAGGTGAAGTGGACTAAAGCATACATAAAGCTACATGGAAAAGAACTTACTAAGGTATCTTTTGTGTGCTCATGAGACAAGTTGACATCATTTCCCATGTTTTCCCATGTTGTGCCACAATTTTCATCCAAACTTTCAATACAGATGATTACTTATTTGGGTCTATTTCTTTGCACTTAGATAGTTGCGAAAACAAACTTCGAGATTAGTCAATTTTTGCAACAATAGTATTTTTTTTTAACAATATTGAATAATGCAAGAAAAACCATTTCACTTTTTGTGCCATACCAAATGCTTAAAGCCATGTTTGGATGTGAATGGAGTTAATTTGATGGCATTATTAGACATGCAAAATTTTTAGTTAATACCATTGCTTTGAAACAAATAGGGCACAACGCTCGAGTTTGAGAGAAGAAGAAATAGGCCTGAAAGATATGATAGAAATGTTCAAAATACTTTGAAGGCCATCGAGAAGATTGAGGAAGTTCGTGTTAGCAAGGAGGCTAAATTATGGGAGAACAGGTCTGTCTCATTCTCTTCAACTTTCCTTATAAAAGAGTCTAGGGATAATAACTAAAAATTAGCTAATTGGTTATCTTCTAGATAACCATATTTTATGTTAACTTCTATTCTCCCATTAAATGAAGGACTCAATCTCATGATGACATTACAAGGATAGTGTATGTCTTGTCGTCAGTGAAGTTGGAACTAAAGAGAATTGGGGCCAAATGACTAGAACAAGCCAAAGGATTATGCAAGAACATATTTTTAAGTCCTCAGTTTCACTCTAAATCATGTTCATCGATTTTTTTTTCGTTTTTTCCCATATGTGGTTGCGGACATTTTTTCCCATATCTGATTGTGAATTTCCAACTTTGAAGAAAAGATGGTGGAGGACAATGCAAGGATTGTCCTATGTGAGGTCATGTAAAGGCAAGTCAAAGATATTTTAGTAGTGGACACAAATGGTTACAATGCAATCAAGTGATATAGCATTCTTAATTGTATTCATTAAAGACCAAATATGTGTATATACTACACAATGATCGTTATAATATTATTTTTCTATTGTTGTGACAATGCATAAAAGTTCTTTTCTATCAACAACGATTATCTCTAATCTCAAGCTTCACAACCCAAAATTGAAATCATTTGGCGAATCAATTGACAATCGATTTTTGCATTCAGAGTTTGTGTTGCCATAATGATTTATTATGTAACATTTGTAATAGTGCATTGTTTTAAGGTTTTCTATTTGCCATGATTATTTGTTTTAAAATTGAGTTTATTGAAACTCTCACATATTTTCCAATGGTTTTTACTATATTGGGTGGTTGTAAAATGTGTCCTAAAATTGTAATCAAAAGGAATTTGGTGAGTATAGGAATTGCATTGCCACTTCAAGAGGGGATGTTTGATTGGTGCGTTATTTGAGTGCTAATTGGTTATCTTGGATTGGTTATCATTGAAAATCTTTGTTTGTGTAGAATGTGATGAACTAACATACAAAAATAATGATTATCAAGTTACTATAGATACATAATAGCTTACCTTGTAATAGTCCTTCGAGTCTTTCAAATGCATTTGTTTAGTGCAAAAAGTTCTTGAAGGACTAGTACAGGGTAAGCTATTATGGATCTATAGTAACTTGATAATCATTACTTTGTATGCTTGAATAATGCAAAATTTGTTTAAATATCATCATTATCAAGCAATAAAAAATTCTTAAAGGGTGCTAGCTCAATGGTAGAGCACCTACCTAATTATAGGCAGGAGGTTGGTGGTTCGATTCCTCCGTACCCTATCATAAATTTATGACTACAAAAACGACTAAATTCACATATTGTAGAAATTCAGGCCTGCAGTAGATTAATTTCACTCACAACAATTAACAATTGATCATGCAAAATTATCAACAATGGAGACTGAATATGGATCTGTAACACAAAATTATATTAACTGAGTGTACAATAGCCAACC
>LPNX011055243.1:468350-524927 GCA_001517045.1 Pseudotsuga menziesii | reverse complement strand
GGCAGGCAGTGCCATCGATAGGAAGAGCACTTCAGGGTGTTGCTTCAGTATGGGATCAGGTGTGATCTCTTGGTTTAGCAGGAAACAGTCTTGTGTGGCACTGAGTACAGCTAAAGTAGAGTATGTTGCAGCTTGTTCATCTAGTTGTGAGGCAGTATGGTTGAGGAAGCTACTATCTGATTTATTTGATCTCCAATTGGATGCTACTTGTATATATTGTGACAACCATAGTTGTGTGAAGTTGTGGGAGAACCCGGTGTTCAATGACAAGTCGAAGCATATCGAGATCAAGTATCAATATATCAGGGATATGGTGTAAAGAGGAGCAGTGAAGCTCCAATATATTGCGACGAACAAACAGATAGCTGATGTGTTGACTAAGCCATTGGCCAGAGTGAAGTTTGAATACTTCAAGGAGAAGCTTGGTGTTCTCAAGATCAAGGTTCCCTCCAAGGGGAAGTGATGAATCTGTGAGCCATTCTAACATGGTGAGAGGATTGGTTCCTTCCATGGTCAGATGTAAGGGCTGAGCCATTCTTTCATGGTGAGAGGATTGGTTCCTTCCATGGTCAGATGTAAGGGCTGAGCCATTCTTTCATGGTGAGAGGATTGGTTCCTTCCATGTCAGATATGAGTGCTGAGCCATTCTGATGTGACTATAGGATTGCTTCCTACATGATCAGATATAAGCGTTGAATTCCATTCTCTGAATGGAGGCACCTGGTCAGTTACCAAGAATACTTAGCCTAGAGACGAGGGCCATTCTAATATGACTGTGGGATGTGTTCTCACATGATCAGATATAAGTGCAGGGCCATTCTAATGTGATTGCGGGATGTGTTCCCGCGTGATCAAATATAAGTGTTGAAGGCCATTCTCTGGGAGAATGGAGGCACCTGGTCAGTTACTAGGAATCCTCAGCCTAGGGCTGAGAGCCATTCTGATGTGACTGTGGGATTGGTTCCCACATGATCAGATGTGAGTGATGTGCCTTTCCACATATGATAGTAGGTGTGTCCTATCATGCTGGTGGATGTGAGTGCTGTGCCTTTTCATAGATGGTAGTAGGTGTGTCCTACCATGCTGGTGATTGTAAGTGTTGTGCCTTTCCACAGATGGTAGTAGGTGTTTCCTACCATGCTGGTGGATGTGAGTGCTGAGCCTTTACACATATGATAGTAGGTGTGTCCTATCATGCTGGTGGTTATGAGTGTTGTGCCTTTTCATAGATGATAGTAGGTGTGTCCTATCATGCTGGTGAATGTAAGTGTTGGGCCTTTCTGACATGGTTCTTGGATGTGTTCCTCCCATGGTCAGATGTGAGTGTAGGGTGTGCCTTTCTAACATGGTATTGGATGTGTTCCTCTCATATCCAAATGTAAGTGTTGGGCGGGCCATTCTGACTTAGTGTCAAATATAAGCGCTGAAGAAGACCTACATGGAGGCTAGGCCTACAACCAGCATGAAAAAGGGTTGGCTCTGTAGAAATTCCTGTGATGAGAAGAATCAAGAGATAGCACCAGTGATGATCCAGATCTCGTAATGAAGATGACTTGAAGATGAATATGACTTGATGATGATCCATATAATACAAAGAAGAAGACTTGTGCCCATAAATTGTGTCGAGAGAATACCTTCCTAGTTAAGAGGGAGTGTTGATGTATTTGTAACTTCAGAGTGTATTCACTTGTATATCTTATGTATTGTACCCCGATGTTTATTCTGGGAAGTGTCTGTAATGTATTTGAGTCATGTCATGCCCTGATGTTCCTATTGGGAGATTCAATAATGTAAACAAGCCATGTAAAGTCATTGTGGGTAACCCTCCTATTGATCAAGGGTTAAACTCCCCATAGTTGTGGAGCACTAGGGTTATTAGACTCTCCTAGAGAAATCAGCCCTAGGTGATTTAATGTAAGTCGGGTCATTAGTACCCCAGTTGTGGTTACTCGAGCCTACATAACTGAGTTAGGATTACTCGAGCCTACATAACAGAGTTAAAGGTTATGTGAACAAAACAATATAAATAGAGAGTGAGAATCTCTACTTATTACACACACACTCACTAATTGGAGCACATGAGTGAGAGAGAAGAAGCTGGGATCAGAGAAAGAGACTACTGCTGTCGAGAGATCATCTTACTGTTTTGGGTTTTACTTTTGGTGTTGATTCTATCTCTGAGGAAGTTGCGGGGTTTTCTCCTTTATGGTTTCCCCAAGGAAAATATTTGTGTCTATTGTCTCTTGTGTTTGATTTATGTGCTTGTTATTCTCTCAGTTAAAGATCCTAAGATAATTCTAGCTTGAATGATAAAAATCTAACACCCTTCATCCATCGGAATTCCTTCGATTGGATTGTTTCCTCGCTTAGTTTTCTTCTATATCATCGATGTAATCTGACTCCTCTGTTTCACCAGTCGACCTGCTTTCAACTGCCTCTATATCCATCATTTTGACCTTTCGTCGACCGCTCTGACTCCACTCCGAATCATCTTCTTCTTTTCATCTGTCAGCATTCCCTTCGACTGGACTACACTCTAACCCTCTAGTTCGCAACCAAAAATCTGTGTCAACTTTCCTCATTGATTCTTCACCTTAGCCATTCTTGTTGGACACCTTTTGCAACTTCTACCACGTCTCCTACCTACCATCGCACTTATTAGAGACTAGTTCTCTTACCTTTACCACAACTTGGTCCGTTCTCTTGTCTAAAGTGTTTTCATCACATCATCAAGGCATTTCCCAACTCGACCATCCGCTGGTTGGTCTCTCCATAAGCAAGTCTCTCTGAGCTCCAACTGTTTTCCTACCACTCCTCTTGTGAGATCCTTGCAACCCCATGGTCTGAATTGGATTGCCCCAGTATTTTGTCCACCTATATTATATCTAGCCATTGCTCTGGCTTACCTACCCTTGGCCTCAACCGATTTTGTCACGACCCTAGTCTCAGCCTCCAATCCCTCATAACTAGCTCATCATCATTGACTACTCTGACCACTTCTATGTCATCCATCTCCACTCGTCATCTCCCTGACTGATCTAGTGCTCCGACTAGCTCTAACTTTGCTTTGACTTGGTCCTCCAACCCAAGTCCACTCTTGGCAATCCACAAACCATTTGGTTCCATTGTTCTTCCTTCACACACTTTCCCTATGACTACAACCGCTCGTCTTCATCCTACCTGGTATCCAACTCGACCAGTCTTCATTGATCATCTCCATCGGTTGCTCTGCATAGATACCTCCCAATTGTACAGGCTCACACAATACCCATTTCCCCATATAAAAGGTTGGTATCCCCCTTCTAGTTGACCTCCTTGTAACCTATCCTTGTTGGTCGTTCACGGGGTTGGATGTGTCTACATCACGGATGTCAAGACATTGCCATATACTCACTAGTATTTCCTACCTTATACAAACTTAACCATATCCTTGTTGTTCCTGGCATCAGTCCCCACTTCCTTCATCCTATCGTTACTTCTATTTTTGAGATTTAACCCTTGACTTGGACCCATACTTGTGATATTAAAGACTTTCCCCCACCTTGATCCTTGTGTAGGATGGACTCCATGTTTATTTTGTTTCGACTCTATAGTGTGAAGGTTGTCTCTTGTATCCTCAAAACAAGCACTCCTTATGTGCAAATGAAGTTCCCCATAAGCACATCAAGCATCAAAAGCTTATGAGATGGGGTAAGAGGTTGTCAATTCAAAAAACCTCCTAAAAGTAACTTTCCTCATAAGTGACTCAAAATTTAATGAGATGGGGCAAGACGCTGCCAATTAAAAGAGCCTCCCAAACCTGGATGAAAGTTGTAACTAGTTGTGCTTTTTAGCACATGTAAAATCCAAAGGTTCTGTAAAGCTAATGAAATTCCTCATGGAGCCTATAAAAGGTGATGAAGTGAGATGGGGAAAGAGGCTACCAATTCAAAGACCCTCAAGTTGCTTGTTACAGTATGTTAGAGTCCTCCCATACACTTTACCATATGTGAAACACCTCCTTCCCTTAGTGTCATCTATCTTGCACATGTCTTGGTGGACCCTTGTTTCCCCTATTCTCCAAGAGATTACGTTTCCAAGGTCAAACAAGTCAATTCCTTTTAATCCTAGTCTTGTTTTATCCATATCATACAACTTAGCATGATGGTTAATCTTGTAAGTGAGCATATGACAGGGATTTCATGAAAGACTATGAAACTACTCTGACATAAGTCTGATTTTCAATGATTTGTTGTTGATCACCACTGTTTACATTACTAATCGGCTCCTAATATAGAAAAGAGAGCATAATTCATCCCCTATGCATGCATAATCTTTCAAATAGCAGCTCAGTCACCATCTTAACCAATTTTGATTTGGTCAACCCAGTTTAACTGGTCAAAATATAGGTCCCAAAGTGGACTTGACTATAGTAGCTCGAGATTGTATTTTTTGGAACCCATGGACCTTCATTACATTGTTCCATGCTTAAGTTGATGATTATTGGCCATAATTCATGAGCATTTTATTTATTATTATTTATTACTAGTCGTATTATTATTATTGTTATTACAGATGCATGTGCTCATATATGATTATACATGTGGATCCATGAGGTGTTAATAGTCACCCATAGTGGATTTGAGGTCTATGATCTCACTTATGCACTCAAATTATCGATCCAAGCAAGGGAAAGTGGTTTTATGGATAGATTTATAAAGCATAATTATTTATCAACAATTATTTAAAAATTAAGTGACCATGACTATAGCCAAGAAATCGATTTGCCTAATGTGGTGTAAAGTAATGACTTGGATTGATTTATTATGTTATCTTGGGCCTCTAGAAATCATGTTAAGATCATATTATTATGTTAATATTACTTGTTGGGGTCCACACTTTATTTTCCCTCACTATGTTAGGATTTATAATCCTCCCTTGTCCAGATATAGTCTATTAGATCATATGCCTAACTTAGGAGTCATTTGCTAGATTTTGGTGCCATTGGTGCCACCAGTGTGCCCCATTGGTGCCATCTAGGTGCCACTGGTGCCAATCACTACACTTTAGGAGGCACTCTGAGTGCCACCACCAACCTCCATCAGTTGGTTGTAGTTGGTAGGTAGTTATGCTAAGTTATGCTCCAGTTACATTCAATTAGATGTCCTCCAGCTCAGTTAGCGCCAGTCTTGGGGGTAGGCGCAATTTCTCACCTACCTCATCAGTTTAACTGGTTTAACTGATTAAGAGACTGAATTAGACATCTATAGTTAGACTAGTGAGCTCCAATAGTGATTTAGACACTTCTAGTTAGCCAATCAATCAGGATTGAGTTGGTAGATTCAAATCTTATCCACATGATTCAAATTCTCCTTTATGTAACATCATTGTTTATTGCTGGAATTAATGAAGATTATTGTTATAATTTACTGAGCATTTCTTATCCCTTTCCTATGAAATTTGTATTGTTCAATGTACAATTTTCATTCCATTCAACTGCATAATTATACCTTTCAATTGCACTCATTGTCTCTAGACCAACGGTTCAATAATTCAAACACACTAGGGAGGGTGACTTCATCATTGCGGGCACTTACATTATGTCATGATCATATTTTAATGTTGTACTTGGGGTGCCTTAGGGATACTTAGACCCCTAGGTGACCCCCCTTGGATCATGTTTATGTTATAATTTGTACCCATCACTGTACTTGGGTGCACTAGGGAAATTCACCCCCCTTCTCTAGCTCATGTGATGTACAATTGAGAATTGATTTCAACCGTTGATTACTATTTGTTATTATTAAATCCCAACCATTGATCTAATGATGCTAGGTATTGTGTTTTGAAAGCTCTTTCTATTTGACAGCTCTCTCCTGGTAAAGTACTTTTGGCTCTTGATTGAAGAATAGAGAGAGATATTTTTCGGCAAAAACTTGTAGTTTTTGATAGTGATTATTGAATGAGTGATTGCATATTGTTCTTCTTCTACACTAAGAGATTTAGTGCTTGTCCATAGTAATTATGTGGTAAAATTTGAACTTGCAGGAAAGAGGCAATGATTTTGGAAGGGGTGCATTAGTGGGATTTCATCTCTTCTTCTCTTTCAAATTTTTTGGGTGTTTAAGGGAGTATATTTTGTGCCTTGAATCAATGTTTCTATATCGAAATTTCTTGTTTGTAATGGCATATTTCCTCTTAAAATCAAACTAACATTTTTATTGTTTGTTTGATAGGGGAGGGCACATTAGCTCACTTGGGAATTTTGGACCAAAGCTTGGGCTCTACTCCACTCTATAGTTGATATTTACGAGAAAAATTTGTCACTTCTTCATCATTTCTTTGGGATACAAGTAATTACCCTATCACTTTCTCTTGATTTCAATTTCATTCCATTTGTCATCTAAACAACCAAACTAAAATTGAACCTTTGAAATTTTTAGTAAGTTGTTTATTAGGAATCTCAAGAAACTAGCATTTAGGTTTTTCTTATCCTAGTCTCAAACCTCTAGGGTCTTATTTTTATGCTTTTACGACTCCATTTTCCCTGGGTTTAGGCAATAGTCCAATTTTGAAGTGTGCCCCTCTTGCTAGTGACTTAGGGTTTCTAGTGTGTGACTTATTGTTTGCTTGAGACCACTACCATTTCTTTTATCTATCGTCCAAGAAAAATCTATGTGTTAGGACAACTCTAAAATTATTACTAAATCCACCTTTCCAAGCCATTTTACCTTGCTAAGTTAAAACTCCATAGGGTGTTGTCTTCTCCTAGCACTATTTTGACCTAGGTCTTATGTTGAATTGAATAGTTACCGAGTCTTATATATAATCTGATTTTTGCACTACTGCATCTCTCATTTTTTTTAAGTTCCCTTGATAGCATTTATTTGAGATCTAGGATCAAATCTCCAAGATGTATCTCTTTGTTTTATAGTTGTTATCTTTGTATGTGTCTTGGCCTTTTGAGTCTTTTCACAAGGAAAGACAAGGGCCTCCCCCCTTTGCCTTCTCATATAGTTGGAATAAAGTGACAAGAACCCTATCTGATGTGACAACCATGCAATCTGTGGTGGGTAGGGTCCTTGAAGTGTGACCACTGATATAGGATCTCGCCCTCTACAGTCCTGGATAGGATATCTTATAGTGAAATCTATAGTTTGTGTGATAACAGTTACCTTAGGGAATCCTCCCATTGGATTGGATCTTCATCCAAGTCACTAAAGAGTAGAGAATTTGTTGTCAAGGTGACAATGAAAACACTTATATAGTTGCACATAGCTACACCCTAGTGAAAACCTTGCACTTTAGGGGTGATAGTTTTTGTGGCAATGGACTTAATATTCCAGTACTTAATACAAATTACCAAAGGCCGATAACCTCCATGAAAGGATTCCAAGTGACAAATTATACGCTAGAAGTGCTCTATGTTAATGACCTTGTAATCAGTTTGAATGCGATTTTACAATCAGTGTTTGGTTAGTAGTTATCAACTACCCAACCAATCCATCATTAATTACTTCACATTTGAAAAGCAATCTCATTAGTTTGAAACACATACACACTAATGCAATGAAGATATCATAAGTTGCAGGAAACATCTAGAATGGTGGTGCACTTGTCAAGGAAAAATGAGGAAACATGAAAACATGTACAAAATTCCTTGGAAACATCCTTGGTCATACCATACGACATTTCCAAATCTAGAAACATGTGCGGTACCGCCAAGGAAATTTCCAAGTCATTTCATCCATTTTCAATGGCCTTCAAGGCATGTCGTTAGAAGTTTATGGGGTCTCCCAAGTTCCCATGAGGTATGTGGCACTCATAAGAAAATACATGCCTTTCTTGTCTCAATGACCCTTTGAGAGTCAAGACAAAACAATGATAGGGGATTGAGCTCTAAGGTGTTTGTCACCTTGTAATTAATAGCAATAGGGTGACATTCTCCTTTATCTTACATTTTTTATCCTTTTACTTAATTTTTAACATTACCATTAATTGTTTCAAGATGTTTGAGAGTTGGCTCCTACCTCATCAAACTTCATATGGAGAAATTAAAATTTCATATCCCATTCAGAATTCAGCAGACTTAATAGTTTTTAGGATTTCAGGGTTGGGAGAATTGTAGAATTTCCACTGGATTCTATCATGTCTGAGGGTACATGATTGGCATTAATCATGACAACCAAGCTATAAGAATTTGCATCATGTAATCATCTATGAGAGTTAATATAGACATGGGTTACCTTCTAAATTGTTGTTTGTGTATAATTCTTGTTTTCTTACAAGATGATGTGTTATTTAAAAAAAAACTATATATCTATATCTTTTGCATTTTTTATATACCACATTTTCCCCTCCATACTCATTTTGGAGGGTCACATTTCTAAGTGTTCCTATTTCAAAAACTTTTACATGTTTGAACGTTTCATGCAATTAAAAGTTATACCTATTAAATAGACAAATTATTAGAAAACACAATGTAGGGTGTGCACGAGGATTGCATGTGTGATTCGTATCACACAATTCGGAGATTTGAAGGTTGGTAACTTGAAAAGGGTGGCACTTACATTGGATTGGAGGAGATCTGTTTCTCCATAGTGATACGTTGTCATGGTTGGGTTCTCTTTTCATGGTTGCATGTCGCTGGTTGATATATCAAATGTCCATAATGCTTGATGCTTTGCTTGATATATTCTCATCATGTCTTGATGATATTACACCTTGTACATTTGTGATGATGTTATGGTGCTTAGACATGTATGGTTGTTGCTTGATGGATGGTTTACGATAAAAACTCCATAGTACATGAATATGTGTTGTGTGTTGATGATACTTGGAAATGGTGTACCGAGCATATGTGGACTTATTAACATATTTATAGCATGATTATTAATGTGCTTTTATGGTTGGATACCTCCTAGTTTGAACAACTTAGAAGATATTGGAGTATTTCATACATATGCCACTTTATAAAAACATGCTATGATCCTATGTTGAGCACACATGTGGTTTTGGCCATTGTTTGGCTGGTGGAATACTTGAACACCCTAGCCAATTTTGGTAATGTTCACAATTGGTTTGGGCTTGTTATGATGTTGGTTATGTTATGTAGTGGAGTGTTCATCTTGTTGGGCACACATTTGCTTGCATCCATCACATTTGTCTCCATATTTTATTCTTCATGATGGAGGTCACTATCACATTATAGTTCAAACGTGCCACATTTGGGGAATTATTTAGAACCACAAATTCCATTTGGGAGGTTCATTACACACATGTCACGAATATTGATAGTTTTCAAAAAAATTGATCGTATTTGCTCATGGTTTTCTCTTCCAACAGTTGGTTTTGCTTTCCAACCCATGGTATTGCCTTCCGACCCATGATATTTCATTAATGAAGGGGATTTCCTCTTTACTGTTTATTCATATTCTTGGGTAACCACACATGGGATTTATTGCATGCTTTCTTGGTCAAAATGCTCTTGTGTACATGGTTTTTCTTTCCAACACATGGTTTTGCAACAGTTGATGGTTTTTGGGATCATGGTTAGAAGAAAAGTAATTGTTTATGAAATTAACCACCTTTACACATTTATTTAAATCATGCTCCAAAAAAAGGATTATTTTTATTGATTGTTGACTATTCAAAGTGGCTACAATGCACATTCATTAAAGGCACACCTCACATGAATATTCATCCTATGAATATTATTCTACTATTGTCAGCAATCCTTCTACACACTCTTCTAGATGGCACCTACTCTAGGAGCTCTTTCAACAATATTTCATAATGAAAGAAGGTTATTTCTTCATCTACACTTGGCATTATTGTAGAGTGCACTCACCTTGACTTGGAAATTATATTATTTTAAATTGATTATGAAGGACTGCTCTCTCTCTCTCTCTCTCTCTCTCTCTCTCTCGTGGAGGTTTCTCTTTCTCAATTTATCATGAAGACCATTTGACTTATCAACTTCAAGGGATAAGACCTAACTACTCCATTACCATATCATTTATTTGGCTTGTCATGGAAGTAGTTAGGAAAATAATGTTTTTATTGTACGAGCAAATACACTCCCTCTTTGTAAATGTTAATATTTCAATGGTTATACAAGATCTAAAATCATTTAGCATCATAACATACTAACCATATAAAAAAGGATCATTCAAAGAAACACAAGTACAACCACACAAAATAACACATAGATTTATCCTGGGAAACCATCATGGGGGAGAAAACCCAACAAAAGTTCTTTGATATAGAATTCAGTCAAGTACAGTGTAATACCCAAAGAATAAGACTTATAAGACCCTAGTAATAATACTAGACTACTTCTTCTCTCCCAGATGGACTGCTCCTTCTCTCTCTAGCACAATTACTTGAGTGCTCTGCTTGTCCAAATGAGGGAGGCACCTCTCCTATTTATACTAATCAGCTGAGAGGCCTAATAACCCAACAGGTCTGACTTCTCCTTCATTCTAGGGCCGACTTGCCTTGGAAGACTCTAAAATACATTTCAATAATACTTTTGTGGGTACTACTGACCCGACTTACAACGGAGGTTTTACCTCAAGGATTTACATGACCAAATGCATCAATGACATCCCTAATCGGAGGAACAACATATCTGAGAGGGGTAATAATAATAATACAAAATAGAATACCTTCTGCAGTTACATTTCTTTAACACAGCCTCTTAACAAGGAAGGTATTCTATAACAATACATATGTACAACTAACTGGTGAATCTATATGTCATAGGAAGTTTTCACAATTACATCAACATCATCATCACCCATGGAACATCATCATCATGGACATCTCTTACATCATCTAGAGCATTGTCATTTTGAGCACCATCACTTTGGAATCATCTCTAGCATTATCTCGAGCATAATTTGCACTATCATTAGTATACAAATACTGAGTTGAATAAGCCACAGAATAAACAAATTTTGGAAGATTGTCATCTGTAGTTGAATGTAGGAACTTGTCCACAAGTGAATGCAAGACCACTCTCCATATGAGATTACTATTGTCCACAAGACCATCCTCAGCCTATAAGCGTTAGGATCACTCTCAACAAGAGAGTGTTCTTGTCTGCAGGACCATCCTCAAGTAGGATATTGTTGTCTACAAATGAATGTAGATCACACTTGTAAATGAATGCAGGACCACTCACCATATGAGATTACTATCGTATGCAAGACCATGCTCAGCTGGTAAGTGTTAGGACCACTCTCAACAAGAGAGGTTACTGTCTGCAGGATACTATCATCTGCAAATGAATGCAGATATCGTCTGCAAATGAATGTAGGACCACCCTCCATATGAGAGTACTATCGTCTACAAGACCATCCTCAACTAGTAAGTGCTAGGACCACTTTCAACAAGAGAGTGTTCTTGTCTGTGGGACCATCCTTAGCAAATGAGTGCTAGGATCCAGTCCACAAATGAAAGTAGGACCACTCTCTGTATGAGAGTACTATCGTTCACATGACCATCCTCGGCTAGTAAGTGATAGGACCACTCTCAACAAGAAAGTGTTCTTGTCCGCAGAACCATCCTTAGCAAATGAATGCTAGGATCTCATACGCAAATGAATGTAGGCCCACTCTCCATATGAGAGTACTATCATACGCATGACCATCCTCAGATGGTAAGTGCTAGGACCACTCTCAACAAGAGATTTGTTAGCACTTAGACTTTACCCCTTGTAGTGAAAGGGTTATCCCAAGGTAACCACAAAACCAATATTTATGAAGAAATTTGGCTTCTTTATTTCCAGAGAGAGATCTCTATATAGTTTAATTCATGGGCCAGAAATATTTACAAAAGAAATGAAACTTAATAATGTATGTGGCTGAAACAAGTGTTCATTGGGCATGGAGTCATATATGATAACAAACGTTAACAGTGATATAGCAGAGGAATTTAACAGAGGTAGGGTAGCTACTCATTCACAGTCAAAAAGTTGATTGTCTGGTGGAAAAGAAGAATAAGAAATGTACCATTAACATGGGCATCTAACAAGGATGAATCCAATACTAACTTTAGTGGAAAATATTTGTGAATACTTGAAAGTAAAGGATCGGAGCATATATTTATGAATTATAATCCAATGTAAACTCATTCAAGAATAAAAGGAACACACAATGGCAAGATAAACTAGAAGACATTCACATAAAGAAAGGAAAATCCAGACTTCAAATAGGATAACACAAGAATATCTGAAAACACTTGCTCGGATCTGCAATTTTATTAATTTTCGGATCTCTGTTACAATTTCCAAATCTCTCATGGGTTCCAACCCTTGTTACATCTCAAATTGTTGCTTAAATACAAAAACATGCTCCATGAGATGATAACCACATCTATACTAAAAATAGGAAAAATAAATTCCTTATTATATCTGTCACTTTTCTCCCTAACTAACCTACTGCTAAGAAATAAATTACAGAATTTAACTAGACTAGTCTTCAACGGTCTTCAAAATTTCTTCATTGGCGCAACATGTACTTGGTATTTCCAAATTTCTCAATTGCCTTCCACGGATTGGCAGTTGGCAGTTCCAAATCGGACATTCCCTTTGCAATTACCCTCAATTCCACATGGTCCACGCAGGAAATTGGTGGAATTGAGCACAAGTAGATCGGAAAGTAGTAATTATTTCAAAATTCTCAGATAATTTTTCAACTATTTCTTTTCCAGATAAAGATTGTTGCATGTATTAAAACTTCTTCAAACTTCTTGTGATCCAACTTGCATTTGAATAATTGAATATGGTAGTCCACCTGAGATAGAAGTTTACCATTTTCTTCCCAGAAAAAAGGTAAACCCATTTTAAACAATGGTGTAAATAACTCAATGAACATTTTAATCTGATGTTGCATGATATCTATGTAGGCTTGCATTGTGTCCAAATGTTGATGCTTTCCAACTGCCTTTCTTTCCCAAGTAATTACTGAAATTACGTCTTTGATACCCATTGTATTCAAGTCATCATCTGACAAACCATTTAAGAAATTCACTGTATTATTTGTTGTATCTATAGGCTTCTTATTTAAAACCTCTTTCACTGCTATACAGCTCTATTTAGCAGCCTATATGACAATGTCCTTATCTAGGATGTAATTTAAATAAGGTATAAGCTTCCCAGCTTCTGTTATAATCATCTCCCAAATAATATGTTTTGCTCCTTGTACAGGCAATTTCCTCGTCAATTACTTCATCAATTTGTCATTTTTGTCTAAGAGGTCTTTACACTTATTTTACATGGCTTTTCTCTCCTCTTCCTTATTTAAAGCTGCATTCTCCAGGACTTTTTTTTTATTATTTAGGAAAACAATTTCTAAATATCTAAATCTTACTTGGGACATGGCCCGTACAATTGATTCTTCATTTGTCTGTACAAGTGCAGCTGGTGAAATTATATGTACCTCATATTCCTTTTTGCTTTCTTCTATTTCCTTCTCCAAATTACCTTGTTTTTGCTTAAGGACCTTTACATTCTCTATTAAAAGCATTTTTTCCTTTTCCCATTCCTTTTTCTCATCTGCAAACTTCAAAATCTTAGCTTTACAATCATTTAACTCATTATTCAATGTCTCTCTTTCTTACTCTAGCTCAGTTAGCTCTGAAGCCTGAATAAGCTGTGTAGCACAGATTTTTAGCTTTTTCTTCAATAGTTGGATTGTACTTTCTTTTCTTGCAAGTAGATTATGAGTAGCTTCTCCCTTGTTAGTTTCACTATCAACAGTGAAAAAATATCCCTGGAGCTTCTTGATTTGTTGTTGGTATGCTTTATTCTCGACCCTTTCTTGTCTTAATTGGTTTTCAATCTTTGTCTTGGTGGATTACAGCCTAGACACCTTCAAATTAGCCTTCAACAAATCATTGTAGATGACCTCTCCGGTTTGTTTATGTAGGTGAATCATGTCTGGAACATGAATGTTTTCTAAATTCATTCTCATCTCTGCCACCTTGTTCTTAGTAACCACTGCTAAGTTTAAGGTATTTTGAGTATAATCCCTAACAGTGACTAAAGAGACATCTTTGTTTGAAATATTTCTTACATCATCATGCAATTTTAGAGACTCATTCATTGATATTTCTTTGTTATCTCTGTATTTTTCAAATAATTCATCCCTAGTCTTAAATTTATCAGTAGACCCTTCAGGAGTCTCAAAAAAGGCATATTCCTTTATTTCAAATGTTGGACCTTTTACTTTCATATGTTTCTTCTTGCCTTCAGTCTTTGTTACTTCTACCAAATCTCCTTCAAATTTGATCTTTAATTTGCTTCTTTTATGTTGTTGAATTATCATCCTGTTCTGTTTCCATGGCATCCAAAAAGGTTCTTTTATTAGTCATTTCTGAATAACTAGAAATAGGAGTAATTACCTCTGCTGTTGGGACTATAGCCAATGGATCTTGTTGTGTGACATTGATATCTTGTGTCAGTGATGTAGAATCTTATTGCATACAATCTTCATTCTACATTGGTGAAGGATAGTCTAACCATTTTTCCTTCTCAGCTTATCCTTCAACTTCCTGATGTTCAAAAGGCTTGTTCGTGTTTACCTCTTTCCTTATTGAGATGATATGATGGGGATCATAATTTATTGCAGTGGTTGTTTGAAATCCCGTCTCTTTCAGTAAGCTTTCTATCACAGGTAATGTAGCCTTACTCTTAATGATGAAAGGTCCAATTACCCAAGGGAATTTAATCTATGAAGTCTTCTTAAAGCTTATGAAATGCTCATTCTCAACTATTGGCTTTTCTCTCACCAATTTCAATGAAAAAATCCTTGGAGTGAGTAATGCAGGTAAAATATAAGGCTTGTGAGTGAATCCATATACCCTAATAATGGTATGCTCCTCCAATAAGAACCAATCACCTATCATTTTGTCTGGTGCAAACTATAAAGCTTCTTTCATGGTTGGCAGTACCCTGGGTAATTTGGGTTGAAAAAAGACTTTGTAAACTTCTGCCCTTAATAGGTTCATGTACTTGAAGAAATTTCTACCGATTTCCTCTGTTAAAACCATCTCTATTAATTGTAAATTCTCCTCCTTGAAGAAAAGAAACATCGTGATGAAGTAAGATTGAAACCTGAAGTGCTTTGTACTGTGGAAATTCACTAGCTGAGAGTGAATACTCTCAACCAAGAATTCATCAAATTTAAGTCAAACTGACTGGGATGACTAGGATTCAGATTGACTTGTGCTAATTTTGAATAAAAGACTCATTAGCAACTCGGTGACATATCTATCAGTATCTAGACCTAAAAATTAACCCATCAATGAAATAACTAATTTAGTTTCTTCATTGAACAAGTTGGTATCTATAGGGAAAGATTGATTTTTTAAGGACACACCTGACCTAAAACAAGTAGTGAAAAGGGATTGTTTATGCTCAAGGGTTGGTTCGCGAAAAGGATGAATTAGGTCTTCTTCATTGAAATCTTCACCGCATCGAGTAAATGAGGAAGGGACCGTAAGTGAATCCCACACAACTAAAGCATTGAAATGACATAATATTTTGGTCTTGGTTGAGGCCATAATCACTCTTCAAAAGAAGAATATTTCAATGCACACCCTCAACAAAATTTGGAAAACATAGGGTTTGTTCCAAACAAAACAAAAAAAGTGAAAATAAGGCCTATAAACACCATGCAAGTCTGTACCTTGGTCCTCAAATGTTTTTATCTTGGTTTTCAACTGGTTAATTGAGCCAAAGGTAAACAGAGTATCAAAAACCTCATTATCCTTGTCTTCAAATACCTCTTCAATTTTTTGGAATTCTAAGGCCTGAGCTTCCATTTCCCCTCCACTAGCCATACTTAAATACTTTTGGGGCATGTAAAAAGTGGCCTACCTGGTAAACTGACAGGTGGATAAGAATCTTTCTGAACAGTATTCTCCATGCAAACGGAGCTTTCTTCTTCCAATGCACAAAAGACAAATAGTTTTCATCCATGTGCTTTACCTTTTTATAATATTTTATACAATGGAATCCTCAACTATATTTCATGCATCTTTCCCAGGTGAATCCTTCTTTGTCCGTAGATCTATTCCCTCTTTATCCTGAACCGTCGATCTTGATCGTTGGTTAACCTTACATTTCTAATCCTGGTGCCTTGCCTGCATTTATATTTCTTGCACTTCCCAATAGTGGACACCTTCATTACCGTATATTTATCCGCTCTTTGTTTGCCACCGTAGATCCTCTCCTTGATTTACCACTATCATATGGAATATGAATAGCATATACCTTTCATTAGTGGACCCTCTTACAAACCTTGATTTTATTCTTCATAAATCCTAACCATTGATCAACATTTCCCTTTAACCTATTCCATTTAGCTCCAAATGTACATCTAGCATGCTTATTTTCCTAGCGGACTCAATCTTAGCCCTTGATCTTGATCAATCTCAATCTTAGTGGTCGATTGATTCCATGCTTTAACATGTTCCATTGAGCCTCCTTATGCTTTTCTCCGTGCATCTTGCAATAGTGGAATCTCCCTTGACCGTAGATATCACCATCCTTAAATCTCCACCTTTGATTATGCGGGCCCTTTAACGCATTCCGCTCATTTCAAAATCTTTTTAATCTATGCAACTTCTATCAACAGAATATTCTCTAACCATTGATTTAATTAAACATCAATCTTCACCATTAATCTGTGTGGGTTTTACACTTTTCCGCTGATTCCCAATTCAACTTTCTTCGTGCATGTTCACCTAGTGGAATCTTTATGCAACGTAGATCAAATTTCTCTTTAAATCTCTGTCGTTGATATGTGTGGAGTGTAAGCCTTTCCGCTAATTGGAAAAGTTTATTTTTCCATGCTAGTTTCAACAGTGGAATCGTTTTCAGCCATAGATCTTACCATACCTTTTTCTTGATCGTGGATCTAAGCTTCCTTTTAATCCATTCCGTTAGTTGCCCAAATTCATTTCCCCGTGCATCTCTTGCTAGCAGATTGATTATCAATCGTAGATCTTCCCATCCATATGTCTACACCATTAAAACCTGTCACATGATACCATAGATGCACATTTTCATTTTAATCTTTTTCCCAGAGATTAACCCATAAGAAATACAGATCTTAACCTTAGAATTATCCCCTTTTATCAGTTTTAAGCACCTTATAAGCATACCTTTGGTCATATCACAAACATTTTCCATACCATATCTTTTTCCTTCTAAAATATGCCCCTTTCCAATTGCTAACCAAAAATGGTGCTAACAGTTGGATCCAATTGGGGATGCTATCCTCCCTGCGAGGTAGCAAACAGCCCATAGACTAGTGCCTATTTTATTTCTCTGTACAAAACCTTTTTCAAATTTCAAAACTCTTTTTTCTTTTTCTGTATATAAAATAAAACAAAAAATGGCAACCCCTCAAGATCTTAGGGCCTTCTCTCTGGGCTTCAAATCTTTCAGCTCATCATCTGTACTAATTTCTTCAAATTAAATAAATATGTACAACTAAAATACAAAAAAAATACCTTCAGCCTTAGGACAAGTAATGTTTTAGAAACCTTCCATTTACAGGGCCCCACTTTAGTTGAACCCCATCTTGATGTTGCAAAATGAATGAATTATCTCCTCTAAAAGCTGCAATGATAGATGGAACTTTCCACATGTGATCAAATTTACCATTTTTATCTTCTCTAGGTGCATCCCACTTTAAAATCAGGTCATCAATCTGAAACTGCTCTTCTTTCACCCTCCTATCAAAGGTCAGGTTTAGTAAGGATATTCTTCACTACATTACTAGGAACATTTGCTATAATAGGGGAATGTATAATGTAGACCCTAAAATCCTTCAAAGACTTTACCAAAGCATAAGCATGTTTCTCCATAATATCAATGTTTAATTTCCCATCTCTTAACACATTGCTAAAGAAAGCAATAGGTTGTTCAACATTTTGTTGGTTTTTCTACAACAAGACTCCAGCAATTGTATGTTCATATGCATATGAGAAAACAAAAAAATACTTAGAAAACTCATGACTTACTAAAACAGGGGCCTTCGTAATTTCTTTCTTGATATCCTTAAAATATTTTATGGCATCCGCAATCCATTTAATTTCATTGTCCTTTTTCAGCATGTTTGTGACGTTTCTCAATATCTCTGCAAAACTAGGAATAAATCTTCTCAATAAATTTACCTATCCAAAAAATGATTGTACCTCCTTCTTATTCCTGGGTTCCTCCACTTTCAGAATAGAATTTACTCTGTATGGGCCAATCCTGATCCCATCCTTTGATATAATATGACCCAATAATTTTCCCTTTTTCATAGCAAAATTTGAATTTCTGGGGTTAAGAGAAATTCCATACCTTTTGCGCTTTAAAAACACATTCTCCATATGTTTCATATGGTCCCTATAAGATTTAGAATATACTATAATGTCATCCATATAAATTACCACAAACTTATCGTTCTCTTTAGCAAAAGTTATGTCCATGGCTCTCTGAAAAGTAGCTCATGCATTCATTAATCCAAAAGGAATTTTGGCATACATGAAAGTACCCCAAGGTGTAGTAAAAGCTGTCTTTTCTTGGTCTTCAGGAAGAACCTTTATCTGGTTGTATCCAGAAAATCCGTCCATGGAAAAAATTCTTTAAGCTCCTACAACTTTTTGCAGAATGTGATCCATTTTGGGAAAAGGATATTTGTCTTTTAGTGACACTTTATTTAAATTTCTAAAATCTACACATAACCTAATTCCCCCATTCTGTTTTATGACATGTACTAAATTAGATACCCATTTGGAGAATCTGAGAGTCACAATGATCTTTGCATTAAATAATTTTCTTACTTCTTTTTCAATCAAAGGCAAAATTATGGGATTTATTCTCAGTTTTTGTCTAAATGGTTTCTCCCCCATGTCTGATAGGAATACTATGGTGTATGATGGAAGTATCATATTCTTTCAAGTCTTCATAACTTGAAGCAAACACATCAATGTATTTATTTATCATATTTAAATATTCTTCTCTTTCTTTTACAGGCAAGTTTCTTGATAGTTTTACAATCTTGGGTGAATCTTCGATCCCTATATTCTAATCTGCAGTATCATTTTCAGTGGGTTGAACTTTCATATCTTTGGCAACATCATTTTGATCAAATAACTTCTCTAGAGGAATAAGACCCCTTTGGAATGTAATTGCTTTTCATCTAAATTATATATTTTCCTCCAATCGTGTTCTTTAACTTTTTATGTTCAACATCTTGATCTATGAACTGTACATTTTCTTGAAAGTTTTCTGAATTTTGGTTGTCTGTATCTATATGTGTATTTACAAGTTCAATTGATAGCTCCAAAAATATTTTAATATGTAGATCATCTTCAAATACTTGTCAATATTTGGAGTTATCAGGGATGGAAGGTCTATTTACAATTGCTATTTTATATTTTTCTTTGAATAGATGGGAACTTTGAAATTTCCAACAGTAATGGCCAGAGAATCAGCTACTTTATTTTCTCTTCTAGGAATTACTCTGACTTTGTATTTTGTAAAGAAATTTTCCAACATATCCCACACTTCATTTCTATAGGCCCTCATTCTGGGATGTTTTGTTTGGTAACTGTCATTCACTTGATTCACTACTATCTAAGAATCCCCAAAAACATATATTCTTTTGGCTTTCAAATATTTTAAACCATTCAATCCTAATAACAAAGCCTCATACTCTGGTACATTATTAGTACACTAAAATGCCAACTTATAAGAATATATTTTGAAATTACTATTTGGATAAATTATCCAAATACCAGCACCAACCCCTTATTTACTAATAGACCCATCAAAATACATTGTCCACAACCCTTCCTCACTCTGTTTTTGCTCTAATGCTTCCTGTCTTTTGGCAAACTCTTTGTCCTCTTTTACCTCAACAACTATAGGTATTTCTTGATCAACATGAGAGTCATTAAAAAATATGGAAGATCCCAAATCGTTATCTACAACATATATTGGATGGTTATCAGGTTTGTCTTGGATATTAACCACATATGCTAACCTATTTTCTCTATACAATCTCATGTGACCTGGAAACAAAGGAATGGTTGCATAAGACATGTCCATTTGTAATGTTCCTTTTAGTTTTGAAGCCCATTATATTTACAATAGCATACCAAATTTGGGAGGGATGTCAGCCACTACTACATCCATGACAATACTCTTTCCTGGGATCTATGCAAGAGTTACTACCATGTCTTTAATAATTCCTAAACATTTCACCTTTCTAGAATCAAAAGAAAACAGGTCTTTGTAGGGCCTTGTAATCTCCAATCCTAGACTCTCCATCACTACTCTTGGCATTAAATTGTGAGATGAGCCAGAATCTAGCATAGCATTATGTAAAATCATGTCATGAACATTGAAGCTAACATAGAAAGGTGGGACATCTTATTCATCCATATCTTCAACTCTTGGCCCAAGAACAATAGTGGGAGCATCATATGTTAACTCTAAGGTATCCGGCTGACAATCTCCCTCATTTTTTACCATCTTGGTTATCTTCTCTCTATACTCATTATTCCTTAACGACTCCTTGAATGGTATGGAAATCTTTATTTTGGACAATTCATATTGAAAATTGAAAGAAGAAACTGCTCTATCCACATCAACTGGTATTTGTTGTCTAATTAATTTTGACATTTCTTTTTTATTATCTAAGATTTTACGTACAACATTTTCTTTTTGCTTATATTTTTGTTTTTCTGGATTTTTCTAACTACTGGAAGGCTGATTTGAAATGGGCCTTCCTTTATTAATGACTACATCTCTACTTTTTTTCTTCTTCTGAAAATCATCAATTGCATTCTAATATCCTCTTTGATACTGCTCTAATTCCATCTCAAATGCACTACAATCATCTTCTTGAGCAAACATATTATGCTCCTCTTCTTTAAGATAGATTTCAAAGTCCAAATCATCAAAATTATTTATCTGATTTTTCAATGGGTCATTTTCTTCCTCCTCATCAACATAATTGTCTAGGAATGGAGGTCTTATCTGTTGGTCATCGAGATTTCTTGGATTCCTTTGGTCTCTTTGCCTAATTTGGGGGGGGAGGGGGGGAGGTATTCTGAAGTTTGGATTCCTCATTTGTGTCTCAGGTTGCTCTTTATTAGGTGGCCTATTATCTAGTACCAACCTGTCCCTTAACCTCTCCATTGTTTTCATCATTATGTCAAATTTGGCATCACTTGAAGAAGAAGAAGTAGAAGGTTAGTTTTCTTCTCTAATTTTCCTTCTATCTACTTCCATTCTCTCTTTCATTTTCCCTGAAGCCATCAAATTAGCTTCCACCNATTTGCAGACTCTCTCTCTCTCTCTCTCTCTCTCTCTCTCTCTCAGTAATAAAGCAAAGTCGTTGTCAAATGCATATGCATAAAGTAGTTTAGCAGCTCCTACCAAGGGTTTAATATCGGTTGGTATAGAATTATAAACCCTCATGAATCTGCTAGAGAATTCATGCACTGACTCAAAGTTTCCTTTATTTAAATTATTGTACTAAGACTGAACTTGTAAAGGTCTCTTTTTGTGTTCCTACCTATCCAGTAAAATATTTTGAAAAACCTCAAAAATGAGAATAGATATTGCAAGAATATTTTTAAACCACCTTTTCACCTCACAAGACAAACTTTGTGCAAAGAGTCTCATCTTAGCATCATCATAGTCGACTTCCTCCAAATCAATAAAATCCTCAAACGTATCCATATGTTGTCTAGCTGTAAAGTTTCCCTCTCCATCAAACAATGAAATTCTTTGTGGACAATTTTGGGGTAAATCATGTAACACGGCAGGCAAAGCCAAAGGAGAAAATTTGGTAGCCATG
This sequence comes from Pseudotsuga menziesii, assembly GCA_001517045.1. Classification (NCBI taxonomy): domain Eukaryota; kingdom Viridiplantae; phylum Streptophyta; class Pinopsida; order Pinales; family Pinaceae; genus Pseudotsuga; species Pseudotsuga menziesii. The sequence continues at coordinate 503,073 of LPNX011055243.1, read as the reverse complement.
GGTCTAGGAGGGTTTTGGACAACGGGAGGACTTTGAACAGGGCTATGAGTATAAGGCTATGAATTCTATGTTAGAGGATTATTTTCTTCAGCCTTTACAATATTTTGGAGATTATGCCAAAGTGAGTCTAACAAATATGATTGAAGTATGTTTGGATTGATTTCAGCTTGTTTCAAATCTGATTCTGAGTTTGATTTTATCTTAACAAAGACCTTTCAAAATTTGTTTCCAATTCAAAATCTTGAAAACTATGAAATTCTTCTTGATTTTGAGAAAATGACCTTTCAAATTGAGAAGTACTTATTTGTTCTTTACCACGTCTACGCCTAATCAAATTTTTTGGGTTTTCCACACTATGTAAAACTTCAGAAGCAGGGTTACCTCTTGTATTCGTTCTCCTGAAAGCTAGGGTGTCGCCTTTTGAATGTCTTATAGAAATTAAATGTGGAGTCTCCAGGGCAAATGCATAACCAACCTCAATGAAAAAAATTATGTTTTCCCACAGAAATTACGTCTTCTTTAATAACTTTGTCGTTCTTCCCAAGAAATATTTGAACTTTCGTTCCCCGACAACGACGCCAAGATGTTAACACTCAGTATTTACCCCTTATTGTGAAAGGGTTATCCCAAGGTAACCACAAAACCAATATTTAGGAATAAAGTTGGCTTCTTTCTTTCCATAGAGGGATCTCTCAATAGTTTAACTCACAGACTGGAAATATTTACAAAAGAAATGAAATTTAATAATGTATGCGGCTAAAACAGGTGTTGATTGGGCATAGAGTCATATATGATAACAAACATTCACAGTGCTATAGCAAAGGAATTTAACATAGGCAAGGTAGCTGCTCATTCACAGTCAAAACGTTGATTGTCTGGTGGAAAAGAAGAATAAGAAACAAACCATTAACATGGACATCTCACAAGGATGAATCCAATGCTAACTTTAATGGAAAATCTTTGTGAATACTTGAAAGCAAAGGATCAAAGCATATATTTATGAATCCTAATCCACTGTAAACCCATTCAAGCATGAAAGGAACACACAATGGAAAGATAAACTAGAATACATTCACATAAAGAAAGGAAAATACAGACTGCAAATAGGATAACACAAGAATATCTAAAAAAACACTTACTCGGCTCTGTAATTTTATTAATTTTTTTATCTCTGTTACAATATCCAAATCTCTCACGGGTTATATCTCAAATTGTTGCTTAAATACAAAAACATGCTCCATGAGCTTATAACTACATCTATACTAAAAATAGGCAAAATAACTGCCTTATTACTTCTGTCACTTTGCTCCCTAACTAACTTACAACTAAGAAATAAATTACAGAATTTAACTAGACTAGTCTTCAACGGTCTTCAAAATTTCGTCGTTGGCGCAACCTGTACTTGGTCTTTCCAAATTTCTCAACAGTATTCCACTGATCGACAGTTGGCACTTCCAAGCTGGCCATTTCCTTTGCAAGTACCCCCAATTCCACATGGTCCACGTAGGTAATTGGTGGCAGTTGAGCACAAGTAGATCTGAAAGTAGTAACTATTTCAAAATCCTTAGATAATTTTTCAACTATTGTTTTTCGAGATAAAGATTGTTGCATGTCTTCAAAAAAATTGTGATCCAACCTACATTTGACTAATTGAGTATGGTATTCCACCTGAGATAGAAGTTTACCAATTTCTTCCCCCAAAAAAAAAAAGGTAAACCCATTTTAAACAATTGTGTAAATAACTCAATGAACATTTTAATCTGATACTGCATGATATCTATTTTAGCTTGTGCTGTGTCCAAATGTTGATGTTGTCCAACTACCTTTCTTTCCCAGGTAATTACCGAAATTCTATCTTTAATACCCATTGTCTTCAAGTCATCATCTGACAAGCCATTTAAGAAACTGAATGTATTATTTGATGTATCTATAGGATTCTTATTTAAAACCTCTTTCACTCCTATTACAGCTCTGTTTAGCAGACTGTATGACAATTTCCTTATCCATGATGTAATTTAAATAAGGTCTAAGATTCTTGGCTTCTGTTATAATCATATCCCAAATGATATGTTTTGCTCCTTGTACAGGCAATTTCCCAATCAATCGCTTCATCGATTTGTCATTTTTTTCTAAGAGGTCTTTACACTTATTTTCCATGGATTTTCTCTCCTCTTCCTTCTTTAAAGATGCATTCTCTAGTATTTTGTTTTGATTCTTTAGCCCAACAATTTCTAAATATCTCAAGCTTACTTGGGACATAGCTTGTACAATTGAGTCTTCATTTGTCTGTAGAGGTGCAGCTGGTGAAATTATCTGTACCTTAGGTTCTTTTTTTCTTTCTTCTATTTCCTTCTCCAAATCACCCTGTTTTTTCTTAAGGACCTTTACATTCTCTATTAAAACCATTTTTTCCCTTTTCTCATATGCAAACTTCAAAATCTTAGCTTTACAATAATTTAACTCATTATTCAATGTCTCTCTTTCTTTCTCTAGCTCAGTTAGCTATGAATCATGAATAAGCTGTCTAGCAGGGATTTTCAGCTTTTATTCAACAGTTGGATTGTACTTTCTTTTTCTGCAAGTAGCTTCTCCCTTATTAGGTTCACTATCAATAGTTAGCAAATCTCCCCGGAGCTTCTTGATTTGTTGTTGGTGTGCTTTATTCTCCACACTTTCTTGTCTTCATTGATTTTCAATCTTTGTCTTGGTGGATTGTAGCCTAGACATCTTCAAAGTAGCCTTCAACAAATCACTGCAGATGACCTCTCCAGTTTGTATGTAGGTGAATCATATCTGGAATAGGAATGTTCTCTAAATCCATTCTCATCTCTGCCACCTTGTTCTTAGTAGCCACTGCTAAGTTTAAGGTATTTTGAGTATGATCCCTAACAGTCACTAAAGAGACATCTTTGTTTGAAATCTTTCTTACATCATCATACAATTTTAGAGGTTCGTTCATTGATATTTATTTCTTATCTCTATATTTGTCAAATAATTAAGCCCTAGTCTTAAATTTATCAATAGACCCTTCAGGAGTCTCAGAAAAGGAATATTCCTTTATTTCAAATGTTGGACCTTTTACTTTCATCAGTTTCTTCTTTCCTTCGGTCTTCGTTACTTCTACCAGCTCTGCTTCAACTTCAATCTTTTGCTTCTTTAATGTTTCTAAATTATCTTTCTGTTATGTTTCCATGGCATTCAAAAAAAGTTCTTTTATTAGTCATTTCTGAATGACTAGCAACATGAGTAATTACCTCTGCTGTTAGGACTATAGCTAATGGATCTTGTTGTGTGACACTATCTTATGCTACTGATGTAGAATCTTGTTGCATATCATCTTCATTCTGCATTGGTGAAGGATAGTCTAACCAGTTTGCGTTCTAAGCTAATCCTTTAACTTCCTGATGTTAAAAAGGCTTGTTCTTGTTTACTTGTTTCCTTATTGATATGATATGATGGGGATCATACTTTATTGCAATGGATGTTTGAAATCCCATATCTTTCAGTAATCTTTCTATCACAAGCAATGCAGCGTTACTCTTAATGATGAAAGGTCCAATTACCCAAGGGAATTTAATCTATGAAGCCTTTTTAAAGCTTATGAAATGCTCATTCTCAACTATTATCTTGTGTCTCACCAATTCCAGTGTAAAAATCCTTGGAGTGAGGAATGCAAATAAAACATAAGGCTCACGAGTGAATCCACATACCCTAATAATGGTATGCTCCTACAATAAGAACAAAACACCTATCCTTTTGTCTAGTGCAAACTGTAAAGCTTCCTTCGTGATTGGCGGTACCCTGGGTAATTTGGATCGAAAAAAAAAGACTTTGTAAACTTCTACCTCTAAGAGTTTCATATACTTGAAGAAATTTATGTTGATTTCCTCTATTAAAACCATCTATGGTAATTGTAAATTATCCTCATTGAAGAGAAGAAACATCCTGACCAAACAAGATTGAAACCTGAAGTGCTTTGTACTATGGAAATTCACTATCTGAGAGTGAATACTCTAAGCCAAGAATTCATCAAATTTAAGACAGACTGGCTGGGATTATTGGGATTCATATTGACTTGTGCTAATTTTGAACAAAAGGCTCATTGGCAGCTTAGTGACATATCTATCAGTATCCAAACCTAAAAATTGACTCATGAATGAAATAATTAATTTAGTTTATTCATTGAACATGTTGGTATCTACAGGCAAAGACTGATTTTGTAAGGACACGTCTGACCTAAAACAAGTAGTGAAAAAGGAATTTTTATGCCCAATGGTTGCTTCACGGAAATACTAAATTAGCTCTTCTTCATTGAAATCTTCATGGAATCGGGTAAACGAGGAAGGGACAGTAAGTGAATCCCATACAATTAAAGCATTGACAGGCCATAATATTTTGGTATTGGCTGAGTCCATCATCACTCTTCCAGAAGAAGAATAGTTCAATGCACACCACTCAACAAAATATGGAAAATTCAGGGTTTGTTTCGGACAAAAAAAAAAGGTGAAAATGGGACCTACAAACACCACGCAAGTATGTACCCTGGTCCTCAAATGTTTTAATCTTGGTTTTCAACTGGTTAATTGAGACAAAGGTCAACATAGTATCAAAAACCTCACCATCCCTGTATTCAAATACTTCTTCAATTTTTTGGAATTCTAAGGCATGGGCTTCTATTTCCCCTCCATTGTCCATACTTGAATACTTTTGGGGCAAGTAAAAAGTGTCATACCTGGTAAAATAATTGGTGGATAAGAATATTTATGAGCTGTCTTCTTCCACGCAAAAAAATCTTTCTTCTTCCGATGCACAAAATACGAATAGTGTTCATCCATGTGCTTTACCTTTTATAATATTTTATACAGCAAAATCCTCAACTATCTTTCATGCATGTTTCCTAGGTGAATCCTTCTTTGTCCATAGATCTATTCCCTCTTTATCCTGAACCGTCTATCTTGATTGTTGGTTAACCTCGCATTTCTAATCATGCTGCCTTACCTATCTTTATCTTCTGTGCACTTCCCAACATCGGACCCCTTCATTACTATAGATCTATTTTCTCTTTGTTTTCCACCGTATATCCTCTCATTGATTTACCACTATCACCCGAAATATGAACAATGTATACCTTTCATCAGTGGATCCTCTTACAACCCTTATTTTTATTCTTCATAAATCCTAACCGTTGATCAACATTACCCTTTAACCTATTCCATTGAGCTCCAACTGTAGATCTAGCATGCTTATTTTCCTAGTGGACTTAATCTCAATCTCAATCGTCGATTGATTCCATGCTTTAACGCATTTCGCTGAGCCTCCTTATTATTTTCCCTACGCATCTTGCAATAGTGGAATCTCCCTTGACCGTAGATATCACCATCCTTAAATCTCCACCTTTGAGTGCGTGAGCCCTTTAATACATTCTCCTAATTTCATAATCTTGCTAATCCACACAAATTCTATTAGCAGAATAATCTCTAACCATTGATTTCATTAAACATCAATATTCACCATTGACCTATGCCGGTTGTACACTTTTCCATTAATTCTCGATTCAACTTTCTTCGTGCATTTTCACCCAGTGGAATCTTTATGCACCGTAGATCAAATTTCTCTTTAAATCTTCGTCGTTGATCTGTGTGGGGTGTAAGCTTTTCCAATGATTGGAAAAGTTTATTTCTGTGTGTTAGTTTCAACAACGGAATCGTTCTTAGCCATAGATATTACCTTACCTTTTTCTTGATCGTGGATCTAAGCTCCCTTTTAAGTCATTCCGCTAGTTGCCCAAATTCATTTCCCCCTGCATATCCTGCTAGCAGATTGATTATCAACCGTAGATCTTCCCATCTACATATTTACAACATTAAAATCTGACACACGATACCATAGGTGCGTATTTTCATTTCAAGCTTATTTCTAGAGATTAACCCATTAGAAATACAGATCTTAACCTTAGAATTAGCCCCTTTTATCGTTTTTAAGCACCTTATCAGCATACCTTTGGTCATATCACAAACATTTTCCATACTATATCTTATTCCTTCTTAAATATGCCCCTTTCCAACTGCTAACAAGAGTGTTCTTGTACGCAGGACTACATCTCGTTGGGATCTTCTATTTGAAGATACGACTAGCCTTCCTGGGATCTTCCTTCTGAGGATGCCACCAACCATGTTGGGATCTACCTTTAGTGATACGACCAGTCATACTGGGATCCACCCTCGGTGATGCCACCAACCATATTGGGATCTACCCATGAAGATACGACCAGGCTCTCTATACAGTGACCATACCACTGGGGATCATCATTATTTTCTTGTACATACACAACTTCATCAATATCTATAAGCATACTGGAAAACTCGATTGTCCTTTTCTGTACTGGAATATCATTACCATCTCATTCCCAATAATAATCTTATCATCACTCCCTCTTTCCAGGGAGGTCCTTTCGAACTACACCAAGCTTGTCTCAAAAGTGTTCAAACTTTACACTAGACATAGGCTTAGTCAACACATCAACAACGTGTTCCTCTATAGGAACATACTGGAGCTTCATGACTCCTCTCTACACCATATCCCAGATGTGGTGATACTTGATCTCTATATACTTTGACTTATCATGAAGCATCGACTTCTCTGTTAGCTTGATGCAACTCTAGTTGTCACAATAAATATCAATTGAATCTATCTCAACATCAAACAATCCTTCCAATAGTTTGTGAATCCATATTGCTTCGCTACAGGTTGAACATGCTGCAATGTAGTCATCCTTGATTGTACCGAGGGCAACACTAGTTTGCTTTCTGCTAAACCACGAGATCATACCTGATCCCAAATTGAAACAACATCCTGAGGTGATATTTATGTCTTCAACACTTCCTCTTTGCATCTACAATGAGTTCGTCCTCTCCTGTCAGGTCATCGACATATACCAGTCTTTCGCATTCAACCTCAAAGTAAATATTGTAACCTGATTTACTCTTGGTAAAGCCTTAGTCCATTAGGAAGTTGTCCATCCCGTCATACCATGTCGAACTCAAAGATCTTTTGCAATCACTCCCTCTGAAACGGAGCATCATACTCCCTCTGCATTTGTACTTTGTGTATCAAAACATTATGTACTAGAGTGACAGGTAGCATCCTCTGCTACTGATATTCTCTGTATCCATCTCAGGTCACTGGATACAAAGATCCTCTATCTTGAACTTTGTTGAAAAGTTTCTCTTGCACCCATATTTGATATTTTTGTCCTCTATAGGCTTCCATCTTCAACCTTGTAGCAAAGGTTAATATCTTCATCACTCTAGGGTGATCTTCAAGCTCCTCGTGTAATTGTATGTGCTTATCTTGGGTTGGATTTTACGCCCCTAGTAGAAATTCACCATGTGTCTCTAAATGGATTTAGGAAGTAAGTTGAAACTTGCCATAACTTGATAATCAAGACTCAAATCAATGCATCATCGGTTTCTTTGTCCTCGTTATGTTAGATTACACCTAGGGACACCACTCTCTCGTGATTTAATGGTCTATATGTTGTTTTTTCCTAATGATATTTTGAACTGAGGTTTTGTTAAGTAACATACAATGCAAAATTTTCATCATAGGAAAAAGTTTTTAAAATTGTACGAGTGGACTGTGTGGACATCATGGTCACATTGACCCTCCATAAATAGACATGCAAAAGGATACAATGCCCAATTATGCTACTCGGATTGGTTGTTATGCCCCAAGTATAAATTCACTAGGTGTCCCTAAATGGCTTTAGGAAGCGAGTTGAAACTTCACTTAAGTTGATAATTGCCAATTATGTTGGCCTCGTTACATTGCATTACACTTAGGGACACCCCACTCCCATGATTCCATGGAATAAATATTTTATTCTATGACTTTTCGAAACTAAGGTTTTGTTGAATAACATGTAATGCAATTTTTGCATCACATGGTAATTTTTTGAAAAATGAACCAATAGAGTGTGTGGACATCAAGGTCATATCGACCTTGCCTAAATAAACTTGTAGGAGGTTACGACACTCAATTATGTTGCTTATATTGCTTTTTATGCCCCCAATATAAATTTTCCAAGTGTCCCTAAATGGATTTAGGAAGCGAGATGAAACTCACCATAACTTGATAACCGAGACTTGGATCGATGAGCCATCGGTTCCGTTGACCCCATGAAATTAGAGTACATCTAGAAACACCCCTCTCCATTTAGTCCATTAACCATATATTTAATATCTAATAATTTATGGAGCTAGGATTTTGCTAAGTTACATGGAATGCAATTTTTAAATCATAAGGTAAATTTTTGAAAATTGTGTCAAGGGAGCGTATCGAAATCATGGTCTTGTCAACCTTGCCCAAACCAAATTGTAGGTGGTTATGAAAATCAATTATGCTATTGCAACTGGTTTTTATTCCCCCAATAAAAATTTGCCAAGATTGCTCTTTCACCTATCATATCTTCTCTCAAATCTTGTAGGATTTCTGCTAGGGTTAACCTTGTCTCGAGAATGAGTCATAGGTGGTTTAGGTCTAGAACATAGTTTGGGCACGTGGTTTCTTGTGACCCATGGTATTTCATGTCATGAATTCTTTATAAGGCTTGAGGAGGCTCCATTGTAAAGTGGCATGGAGGTGAACGGTGGCTAGCTCGCTTGGCCCGGTTGGTCGGTTTGGACAGGGTAATGAAGATCTTCATTAGTGTTGGTTTTTCCCCGCAAGGGGTTTTCCAGGGTAAATGGTTGTGTCTTTGTGAATGTTTCTTGTAATCTTTATTTCTTACATTTTTAGGTATATGCATGTGCATTTAAATCCTAACAAGTGGTATCATATCTTGATTGTGCTATGTTTCTTTGAATGTTGTAAGTGTGCAGAGCTAAAACGCTGTGGATCTGGTTTGTGGGTTGTGTGTGAACTGGTCAACCTACCAATGAAAAATATTGCATGTGTTTTGCAAAGTTTAATCAATTTATAATTTTTTAGCAAGTGACTGTAACAATCGAGGCTATGCTTGTTGATTTTTCTATGCTTATGTGTTATGGCTAAGAGCGTTGTTTGAATATCAATGTGTGAGTACCCAGTCATAAATGAGGTCACCACTAAAAAGGAGAGCCTGAGTTCGTAGTGCGTGGAGAAGGAAATCAATTGTTACTTCTGAAGAGTCGGTGATTGGAGAAATTGATGAATATTCAGGAACTAAATTAGCTAAAAATGTGCATGGACAAGCAATGTAAAAGCAAGAAGCATGGAAAGAATTCAAGGCATGGCATAACAAGGAAGCAAGCCAGCATGAAAAGCAAGAGGATGAAGTAACAAATGGTGATGGTGTAGTCACCATGAAGACACATGAAAAAAATGGAGCCAATTCGCATGTAAATGGGCATATGGCTGTAAGACCTAGTAAGGCATGCATACCCCTAGTAACTCATCGGTAAAGTCGGGAGATAGACTTAGGTGATACGGGGGTGTATGTGAGATTCCTTTGTAAAATTTGAGGGGGGTTGGTGATTACTCCAAGTAAAGTTTAAAGGGGGGATTGTTAGGGTTAACCTTGTCTCGGGAATGAGTCATAGGTGGTTTAGGTCTAGCACATAGTTTGGGCACGTGGGCTCTTGTATCCCATGGAATTGTCCCATGGTATTGCATGTGATGAATATTTTATAAGGCTTGAGGAGGCTCTACTGTAAGGTGGTCTAGAGGTGAGCAGTGGCTAGATCGCTTGGACTGGTTGGAAGGTTTGGCCAGGGTAATGAAGATATTCATTGGTGCTAGTTTTCCCTGCATGGGGTTTTCCAGGGTAAATGATTGTGTCTATGTGAATGTTTCTTATAATCTTTATTTCTTGCATTTTTAAGTATATGCATGCTCATTTAAATCCTATCAATTTCTACCATGGTTGAGCCCTAGGTAAGAGTCAATGCTTTAGTGCCAATGAAAGACAATGAAGAACAAGAGTCTTCAAGTTATCCTTTAATGATATAAGGTTCAAATACATTTAGCACAATGAAATGCCAATGCCTAATAATATAGTGAGTTGTAGGCGTATCCATTCATTGTTTATTTAACGGCTTTGATGAAATTTTTGTGGTATGCATTTGCGATGTCAATGTTAAATTCCTTCTTTAGGGTTTTGATATTTTAGTTAATTCTGCAATTTAGGTTTCTGTGCAACTTCACAAACTATGAGAGAAAAGTGTTTACTTGCCAAAATCCTCACAATTTATCTCTTTTTATCATCAAGGAAAAGACAACAGAGGACAAAGATCACATGCATTTCATATGTCTTCAAAGGAGAAAGAGACTCCTTCTTTAATATACCAAGGTTTTGTTAGTGAAGAATAGAAATACCATTAAGAATGATTGAAAAGACAAGTAGAAATCCAAAGAAGTAGAACATACTACAATTCCGTAGAGAGGGAAATATTGTTAATGGGTTCAATATTGACACTATTCAAAATTGCAAGGAAGGATTTAATGTTATTTTCTTGACAGACACGAATTCTAGAGAAGCGATATCATTCATTCTTGTAACAAAGGGCCTCTTTTCAAATAGAGGTCACTTTAAACATAACAAATTAGAATACCACTTAATCACAATAGTTGTGAAGTTTGGGTGAAGGCAGAATACCACTTAATACCACTATTTCTATCATTTGAACTACATTGGCGTGTGCCTTTGCCTATTGTTTAATTATTTATGTTCATTGAACTATATGGGCTTGTTTATTTCCTTATTAGTACCTATTGGATACCATTATAAGTGCAAAGCATGCCACACAAGACCAATATGTCCATAATTGTGTATTCTTTTCACCCACCTTGAAAAAGGTGAGCATCTAAGGATCATGACTGAAAGGTGGCACATGGAAGAACCTCACATTTGTATGGAAGATTGGCATTTTTAGAAAACTAATATATGAAAATATGTGAAATTTTATAGTTATAATATAATATGCTTCTTCAAGTTGACCATTCTAGTGCCCCACCAAAATTATATTAATTAAATCTATGGATTTTTAATATGTGCCTTTGATTTTTTTTCTATCTTTGCTTTCATTGTTGGTTACAACATCAACGGTTATGGCTAGAAGAACTAGAAAGGAAATGGGAAAGATGCATTGATTTAGAGCATGCATTTATGCTATGTAAAATGGCGTTGGGCATCTATAAAAAAATTCATTCAAAAATGGAAAGGTGATATATTATATGTATTTGTATGGTAAATGGCTTGACTATGATTATTGGAATTCATAATTAGTCAATGTAGGTCTCATAATCAATAGTGAGAACATGGGTCCCCAAAAGGCATGAAGTTACATTTGTTCCTAAGCTTCATTGATAGAAATTAAATTCCAAGATCAAGACTCAAAAAGCTAGGTTTTCCATGACCTTGGCCTAGCCTACATGCATCACAAAAGAATAAGTATACAATCTCATCCAATTCACTAGCTCATTTCCTCACGTGTCCTACCAAGGTTAAAACCATAGCTCTATAATAATAAGCACAATATAAATGATCATCATCTCCACCACCATGTTCTTTTTTATGGTTTCTTTCATATCACAAACCATGCCATCTCACAAGACCAAACTCTCTATGAATATCTAAGATATATCTCTCTCTTCTTGTGTTATCCTAAATTTTATGCACCAATGATAGGGTCTTACTACCTATAAGGATTATCCAAGACAATTACAAAGATGGAATAGAATACAATGACATAACTATTACAACTATTCTCTCCTCCTTTTATATATAGAACTCGTAAGGGAGGCTAACATAACATTATAATTTATGTCCATACAAGTAACCGATAAGGGAATGCTCTAAAATATAATGACTACATGTCTCCCTAAATAGAATTATGATCTTGTCAATAATACCCTTAGGTATATGTGCCTTAATATTCCAATATACATGAATGGATTCCAAGATCGACTTAATAAGAACACATGTCCCCTTAGTAGATAGCCAACAATTGCACAAAAAGTTCACTATACTGTCAATCTTAGTGATGATCCAATACTAGTCATATTTTCCATAATGTTTGGGCTTGAGAAATGTATTCCTCCAATGAATGTGTTGTGTGTGGAATTGCCCTTCCCAAGTATAATTGAAATGTGCAACATCCTCAATATTATACAATTCAAGCTCACCTATATTAGTCTCCATGCTTGTCGCTTGGAAAAAGAGGGATAAAATATCTTTGTATTATCTACTCTCCTCCTCAGAACCTGGGCATAAGTGTAAAACATCATCTATGAAGAACATGTGTCAATTTCTCCTTTCCTAAAAATGAGATCCCCTATATTTTCCTTAGCCTTCTAGTTGCAATAATATCTCTACTTAGTCCTCCAAAAACCAATATAAAGAGATAAGGGGACAAAGGACACACCTGTCTTTGTCCCCTAGTAGGCTTAAATTTTTTAGAACCAAAGCAATTTATTAAATATGAAAATGAAGAGGAATTAATACATCTCATCATCCACTTAACATTAGCAATATTAAATCCAACACGGAGTAGTAAAATTTTTAGATAAATCCAAGATACCCGGTCATATGCTTTTGAAAAATCCAATTTAATGATAATAACATGGATACGAGCACTTTTAATACTATGCATATTTTCTTAGGCCAACCCAATGGCCTCATGGATCAATCTTCTACTCAATAAACCAATATGCGCTGCATAAATGATCATATAAAGGGGAGGCTTTATCCAAATGACAGTCACCTTTTTTTTTAAGTAAAACATTATATTAAAAGAGCAAAAATACATGTCGGTCATTACAATCAACCTTCCACTGTCTATCATTATTAATTCAAAAACATCCCTTCTTTACGAACCTCATTGGCCACTCTATCCCAACTTATCAGAAGAAAAATACCCTCCTTCCACCCATCCCACATTACATAGCCATGAAAATTCCCCATACATAACATACTTTCTAAACTTAAAATAAGTTCTGTATAATATCACTTATATTACAAAAACAAAATGTCATGATAGGAATAACATGCTTGTGAACTCAGAAACCACACGACATCGATGAATTACCAAGAGGAAAGTCCCTAGATCCGAACATAGAACCGTCGATTATAGCATCAACAGTCAAAGGAACATGGATCCCTAGAGCGCTCATTATGGAATCAATATTTGCATGCATTGTCTAGAAATCCACATAATGTTGTTTCTTGCATTAAACATGAATCTCCACTCCCTCTTCTTTCTGTTGGCGCTCCCATAGAACTTGACCCATCATATTTTTCATCACCGAGAAGAGGGTGATCATGCACTCATATAATCCCAATCAAACCACATTGTTTCCTAGGTCAATGACCCAATCTTCCAACACCTTTTATTCCTTCTGCAGCTTTTTGTCATCCAGTTTGGTCCATAATCCCACATCCAACACCTCAATTTCTCCTTGAATCTCAAAGGGAAGCCCCAATTTAAAGTAGTGAATTTCCATAGTTTCATGCTTTTGGGGCCTCATTATGCTTCCCCCCTCAACCTGGGCCTTCCCTTTAGCCGCCCTTCATCTATTCGCCCAACTTCCACCCATACTCTCTTCCCCAATCTACATTTTGTACCTCCTTAATACTAAAATCCTTACCTTCGACAAAGATAGCACACTTTGCATGCATAAAAGAAAGCGGCTACTATGACGAGTATGGCCACCTTTCCTGAGCTTAAATGGTAAGTTACCATCTCCCTTCATAATGATCCTCTTGACTCTACTGATGTCAATTTCCTGTATGATAAACCTTCGCATATATCCTCCCATGAGGCCCCATTTGTTCGATCGGAGGACCTTGATTTAACTATACTACAGATTATGCATGTCGGTCGTGTCTCGATAGGATACATCCTAATTGATGTTGGGCCTCGCACTAAGCTTTAAAGTTCTCATCACTTAATTCCTCCAACGTTCCTTCCATAAATGCTTGACAGTCTGGTATACCTTTATTCACCAGTAAGTTCACCACTCCATTCCTCCTCCACATGACACGGCTGAAAGAGCAGGTCCATCTAGATTGGTGGAGACCTGCCACATGTTCAAGCCTATGCTCAATGCGCAAGTTGGCAAACACCTTTTCCCATTGGGTCTCATTCTGTATATGTGTTTCCATATCCAATACTACCTTTGATTCCTCCTCCACAACTAGAGGGAATTAATTATTTCAGTTGGAAATGTTCAACCCATGAATCATTCCTTCAAGTTCATTGCGTTATTGGTTTCAGTCCCTAGGTAGCATGAGTATATACCCATAATTCTCCCTTCATGGTTTATGGTGATATCTTCGAACCCCACAGGACTAGGATTACCTTTAGAGGCCCTAACAAAGTTGAGTTTGCAAAATACGCTGGGAGGCGTCGACCAATGATCAGGGCTCGAAATCCCTTCGTTCATGGGGCCCAATATCCTCCACTCCTATAAAACACGGCCTTCGTCTCCTTGCGCATTGCAATCCTCCCCTATCCAAGACTTTATATGAATGGATTCCAACATCCTTTCTTTTATAATGGACCAAACCCTATAAATTGTATTGGACTTCCCCTGGAACGTTCTATCATTTTGTTCCCTCCATACTTCCCAAACCAAGAAACTTGGATATATAAGCCACATATGGTTTACAATTGGGTTTTTGAATGGATTTTTCATTCATTCAACTATAGACAAATCTAGGTGTCCTCTAATTTAGTTAGATCTTTGAAAGGGGACTCCACCACGGTCCCAGAGTTGTGTCGTAAAGGAACAAATGTCTAGAACATGGTCAATGCATTATTCCATGCCTTCGCATAAGAAACAATGATAAGGTCCTTTTATCCCTCTTTTCATAAGGTTTTCTCCCATTGAAATGCGTCTTCGAATAAGAATCCACAAGAAGGTTGCAATCTGTTGAGGCCTGGAAATTCGCAGGCAACAACAGAAAGGGATTCTCCCCAATCAACGTTCCCAACTAGCCCGTTGACTGTTTGGTATAGGGAATCCGTCCGGTTTGCGGTCCGGCTACCGTAGGTCAAACACAAACAAAGGCTTTACCGGTTGCGGCCCGGTCCACCGGAATTTGTATTTTAACTTAAGAATGCTATGCAAGAATCTACCTAATTATGCAGGGTGGTGAAGGATGCAGGGAGCAGTCACAATGTGATGCGTAGGTTCTTACCTATCGTCTTAGGCTCACCAGCACCAGAATCACACATGCATCTATGCACTGACCTAGCTATCTATCTATCCATCTATCTCTATCTACCTATCCCCGGGGAGCCAATTTATATTCAATATATATGAGTAATGCGGATGTGCACACATGATAAAAGCAATTATAGATAGCTGACATTTACTTTTACAAGCATGACAATGAAAGATATTTCCACAACCAGATAACTAATTGTTTCATGATAAGCATGCATTACTCATGGTGGTTACTTCATAAAATAAATCAGAAATCATTTAAACAAGACATAGGTCATAAAGTTAGAACGATCTCACGATTCATGGACACAATGCTGAAAAACAAAGTAGTTCATCTTTCAACTATCCATGGCGAAACATTTGAAATCCCACCGATCTTCTTTCAACAGGCAAACTGTAATTTCTATTGCAAAATGAAGTAGTTCTTCTTAAAATATGTCATCACCAGTCTTACTGGGGAAAAAAGCCCTTCTTCCTTCTACGCTTCCTACTTTTATACAAAAGGTCAAAATGGTTGGGCTGCCCAAAGCGACCTTTGAGCTTCCCAACCTTCTGCTCTCCCAACGCTTCATTTCTCAAAAACTTTTACAAAAAATATTAAATTATTACAAAGTTCGACCAGTCCTTTATGAGGAGGGTCCTGACTGGCTATCTAAGAACTTCTTCCACGCTGCTGCTTCAGTAGCAATGCCTTCAAAAGCGCATGGCTCTAGGAACTGAATGTTGATTTCAATATTTTCAACTTGGTTCTTGATAGCCTCGATCCTTGCTGGGCTCAACCGAAGCTGATCTTCTAGAAACTGCATGCTAACGGCTGCGTGGCCTACCTCGTTCTTCAATACTAGGTCATCAATGGCTCTAATATGCTGAGTTCTGGCTTCTGCATCTTGATATCTCTTCTGCAATATTTCCATAAAGGCCTCATGGTCCGGGAACTCTTCAAGCCTATGGTCAGCCTCTGTTTGACATCGGTTGTACGTATTCAGGAGCCTTCTGAAATACTCTGAGCATGCTCCCTGCATCTTTTTTACATCCATCTTGAAGTCTTCTGCAGTACTAATGGCAAACTCTACTAGGTTGTGGTCCCTCTTGAGGGCTTGATGGTCTTTCGCTGGTAGCCCTTCTGGAGTCTCAGTATCATCTTCCAGCCTTGCCATTCTGGCACTCAAGACCTTAAGAACCTCCTGAGATCGATCAACAGAGTATGAGGAAGTTTCCATGATCTCTTCTAGCCTGCTGTCAATCTGAAGGACTTTGCGCCTCTCTTCTTCCAGGGCCATCTGCAGTTGTAGCATTTGAGCTTTTTGAGCCAGGATATATTCTTTAAATGGCTGCAGATTTACTTGCTGTTCCTTAGCCGCCTCCAAATCAGCAGTCAGAGAAGCGAGCTACTCTTTCAGTTCTTTGGTGTATGAATCATTGGACTCATAGATGATCTTTATCTGTTCCTCTAGATCTTCCACCTTTGCCAGTAACTGTTCCTTATCACTCTTTAGACTTTGGGCTTCCTGTTGTACATTTTCTAGGGACTCCTGTGCCGTTCCCTTTGCTTGCATATCCACTTGAAGGGTATAGACTTCACCTTTTGAGGATTCCAGTTCCCTTTGCATGTGCTCATATTTCCTCTTGAGTCTATTACCTTCATCTCTTTCTCTTCTCAGTGTGTCTTTTAGCTGAGCAGAGGTCTTCTTAACTGACTCTAGTTCAATCATCACCCTGTTTATGTTGTCCTCGGATGCATCAATCATGGCAGCCCCGACTCTTATCGTGAACCTAGGATCTTTGTCTGTCCCTAGCATGACAGCGGTATCTATGACCATCTTCCCTGATAGATCTCTCACTTCCACCTTCTTTTCCGTCCTCCTCATTATTCTTTTGGTGGCCCTGTCATAATAGACAGTGCTGAAGTCGGGGACTTTCTCTTCTTTTTTCTGAGTGAAAGGTATTAGCTGGAGCGTAAGGGTCACAAGAGTGCTAGCAGCAGGTATTTGCAAGGTCTGCACCTCTGGGTTTTCCTCTTCCTGGGTCTGCCCTACTGGAGTTTCAGAAATTGATTGTTGTGGCAGCTCTGTTTTTTCAGCCTCCTGCTTTTGGAACTCTTCATCTAGCTTTCTTTTTGCTTCCTCAGCTGTCTGTCTGGCTGCCTCTTCTGTTTCTTTGGCTGCCTCTTGTGCCTTTTCAGCTGCTTCTTGGGCAGCTTTCCCTTTTTCTTCTTCTCCTTTCTGCAGCCATTCTGCAGCTTCCTGTTCTAGCTTCTGGGCCTCTTCCTGTCTCCTCTTGGCCTCTTCTTCAGCTCTGGCCTTCTCAGCTCTGGCTTACTCAGCCCCTTTTCCACCCTTGGTGGGGTTCTTAGGCTTAAACCTCCTTCTCAGAGCTGTCAAGTTAGGGGCACTTCGGAAGACAGATTCTTCCTTGTCAAAGTGGTGAGTGTATCCAAAATGTACTTTATGTTCTTTACAGTGCTCTGCCATTCTACCGTGAGTATCATTCCTTCGAAAAGTCATCTCACCAAAATGGAACTTCCCCAATTCTTCTATGAACTCCGCAGCTTGTTTTACCTTGGCAAATCTGTAGCTACCTAGTTTGAATGGCAGCGGAGGATATGTAGCCTTCTTTTGCTCAAAAAGGTAATTCCCTATTCCATCAATGAATACCTGCCTGACCGCCTCTTTATGAATAACATAATCTGTTGCGTATTTGGGCAGCAATAAGGGGCATTTCGTGCCACCAAACATTCTAATGTACATGCCATTCTCAGTCAGGAAATAGTCTGCATGCTCTTCTATTACCCGCATGGCCTCCTCTGACATACAGTCACACTCCTTCCGGAAGATGAGTGCGTAGAGTGGCATGATTAATTGCTCGCAGACCTCCCTATATTGGCTATGGTACTGCTGAGCCCACAATGGTCTATAGGCGGCATACACAGGCATCCTTTCCCTGTCCCAGACACACTTGAGACCAGGGAAAGGTTGATTGCACAGTATACAATCTACCAATATCGAGCTCATGTAGAATTCGGACTTTTTCTTGGCTTCTCCTCCCTGAGCAGCAGCCACGCAAGAAGAAAGACTACTTGATACTAGGCTAGCCCAATTGAATATTTTTCCTTGGGTTGCTACGTGGAACATAATGGGTATCCATTCAAATTTGAAGAGTCTGCCATGGGCTCTTCCGAAGATCCTATTCAGCATCAGGGCTATAAATCTGTAAGGAGCCCTTAAGCTTGCTGTATCATACTCCCCAGTTGCTCTGTGTCTGTACAGCTTTCCCTGCAAGAGCATCTTCTTCAGGGTTTCCACCAGGTCCATTCTGATGTTATCCAGCCAAGCATCAGATATAAAGATTTGAGGTTCTAGCAGATGATAGGCCAATGCCACATATCCTGGGCTAAATGCAGCATAGCCCTGGCCTTCCACATTTCCTATGAGCATGGTGGCTGTATTTGTATGGGGCAGAATCCATCTAATCACCTCAAAACAAGGGAACAGCTCTGGTCTTATGGCCACCTTCATGATGGCGGATTTCTCTATGTTCGCATATATGGGTTCTTCTTCAAGACCCATGTCAGGAACTTCCTTGCGGGAAATCAATCTGTATATGCCACCCCATTTATACTCAAGCTCCACACCAGAAATACATTGGTTGTCTTCATATGTATATTCAGTCTTTGTGATGACCTCTATTTCTGGTTGTTCTTCGACCATAGGGGCTTTCTTTTTCTGCCTTTTGGACATTGTGGGCTCGGCTTCTCCCTGCCATATATAACATTGTAGTATTTAAGGTGCACACATTTACAAGACAAAGTGCAACCCTTTATTTTATCTATGTACATCATGGCAGCAACTAGTTGATGAAACTATAATATAAGTTTGCATATTCGACTAATCAAACGCACACTACTTCGTGCTTCTGTCTATATGATGCAAAACATTTTGTATGGTATTTACAACATCCCATCAACCATCTTCAAAACAGCAATAACATTACATCCATATGCAGAGTGCCATTTAAAGTGAAAGCAGGCCTAGAAACCAATGCATGTATGCACAATCCAACAATGCCCTAACTATCAGAATTACTAGCATAAAAAGACTAAATCCTGTGCAATACAGTGGGCAATCATCTCGCAATGTCGTTTCTCCTATTAAAACAATTCGTAATGCAAATGTATGGATCTTAAAAGCAAAGTGCAAATGTACTGTCCAACAATTCATCAATGTGGTCCATTGCCCAGCAAATGAAGAAACGGGTTATACATATAAAGATCATGCTAGCCGTCTAAACATTTTGACAACAATGTTGTTCGTGGGAGGTGATTACATCAATTTGAAAATACGCTGCGGGCTTTAACAACATTTTCTGCATACGACGCTCTCATTGAACCCACTATCCATGCTATCCTCAAATCGCAAACCACTACCACGGCATAGCCTAGGGTTTCAGACAGCCAAGACCGACGGACGGCGCGGGCAAAAGGTTGGGGTTCGAAACCAGGCACATATACTGGGGAAATCGACCCGCGGAGGGACCATTAAATCACAAGAAAAAACCACCGCAAACACTTTTGGACCTCATCATCATAAGGGAAAACCAGGTGCAGGCGGCGTAACGACCACCTGCACCATGCCTTCATCCACTGCGCGCGGGGCGAAACAATTACAGCCGAGATAAAATTCGGGTTTTAAAGGAAAAACAAAAACAACGCCCCTCCCCCCTAACCGCTATTAGTTAACCTAACCGAAAAATCAATATGAAGGCGCAAAACACCGGACAGAGAAGAAAAACGACTACGGCAAACCAAAAACATGAGTGGACCTTTGTACGTATGTAAAACGGGGTTTGCCTAAAGCACTTAACCGCAGCCTACAAATCTTGAAAGGAACAAAGCACGGCAAGAATGGCCTACCTGGTAGCGACGTGTAGCTGACTGGGCGAGGACGGTTGGGCTTCCAACTGACACCTGGGCGCGCGTACCGGCACGCTGGTCCACGGGGTTCGAAGGGTCGACAGCACAGATGACTGCGATAGCTCGAGCAACATAAACAAACAATAGAATAATCCAAATGATGTCCCCGTATATATAAACCTTTCACACGTGCGAGGAGACCATAAATCTGGCGTCGGAGAGTTTTCATATCGGCAGTCGAGAGAGATCCTCCTTCCGCAACGGCGGACGGGTCCAACGTCTACCAAGCCGGGTGCATACATATGGTGGGAAAAAAATCGGTCGATCGGCCGTCGGACGGTTCTCCAATCGGGAGGTGAAAACTCGAAACCATCCGCAATGACGGGATAAAAGATCGACAAAGCGTCCGATGCCCAATCACAAAGGCGCCCGCCGTAAATACAAGGATCGGCAGTCGGAATGTTCTTCAATCGGGGGGGGGGGACTTCACAACAGCCGCAACGGCGGAAAACTCAAGCAAAACAACTTCTGATTTCAACAAGCTTCAAGTACGTTTAAAAGTAGCAATCCGGCTAGTTTCCGAAGGCATTCCAAGGCAGCAAACAGAGCAATCCAAGCATTAAAACATTCTAAGGAATCATTGCATCAAAGTAGGGAAGAAACACAGGCTAATCCAAAACAAAGGAGGGTCCCAAAAATTTTAGAATTTCGGGAAAATGTTGCAGCTGCAACACAATATTTGGAAATAAATGAGCTTTCCAGATTTTATTCCACTTTGCCTCTTGAGCTGGGTGATTGAACCCAATTCAAATTGTATAGGCTTCTTTGATTATGAAGACCTCTTTAGAGGTATATCCCCATCAAAGCTTGTCTTCTCTTACATGCACTAGAAGTTGCCTATATTGGAGAGCCTCCTGTATGATCAAAGATTTTGACTGGGTTCTCGTCCTGTCCCACCATTCCTAGGTCTTCCAAACCCATAATTCATTTTCCTCGTCACACTCACTCCAAAAGTCCCTCACAAGTCATTTCCTCTGGGCCTCACAGGATTGTTGAAGCAAGGGGACCTCCAAAGCCTCCTTAATTTTAGGTAGTTGCTGCTAAGAGACACCATAAGTGTGTCGATTCTCCATTCCTAATTTCTCAAAAATAATTTTCCAATTTCCATATATGAGACACTGGTTTAATCTCTGCATATTGAATACGATATATTCTATCCCACCCCGGAGTGTACTTGTAATGCCATAGTTTCTCCCACGGTTTGTAGCCATGGGTGATCCATTTCCACCGCACTTTAGATCCAAGGACCACATTGATTTTTCCCCGGTCTCGAAGACCTAAACCCCCATTTCCTTTGCTCCCCCGCCCCACTCCACATGAATCTCCTTTGAAGGTTATGGGTATGTTTTAAGACAACCTTGGGGGCTGCCTTCACTAAGAACATAAATGACAATCACCTTTGAAATGATCTTATATATGCAATTACGGAGTGAAATTGGTTTGAATTCATCAAATCTACTAGGACAATCCAACTTATGAATCAATGCTAGGAAAGTGGTGTTGATACTATTAATCTTTCACATTGATCTAGGAACAAATAATCAATCTCATCAAGAAATAATCAACAAATAACTCATAAATGGTGTTAATCGGAACCAGAATGGTTTCCTCTCTGTATATTCAATAAACAATGAATAGTTACAAAATCAATGTCAAGCAATAGCTTGAATCAATGAGGAATTCGAATACCTAGGGAGGTCATTCGAATTCAATGAGTGAGTCTAGCTTAACTGACTGTAAGCCATTGGTTCACACTCAATTAACCACTTGACCAAAACCCTAATTGACTCACCAAACCCTAACTAAAGTCAGAGTGCAATAAATGACTGAATCTCAACTGAAAGAGATCAAACACATGTCATAGCAAGCCAACCATCAAGTGCTAGTGCTTCAATGACTTCAATGAACCCTGATGAGGTTAACTAAAGCTGAACCGATCATCAGAAGTTGGTGGAGGCGCCCCTATTGACTCCAGATCATTAAATAATAATAAATAATCATTAAATAATATATTTAATGAGAGGAGGTGCCTTAACTAACTGGTTGAACTGATTGTAACCACTAGTTAGCAATTAGGTGCATTAATATCACTCAGATCACCCCTGGAGTGCTCTAGTTAGCCTCCTTGATTGTAGGAGAAGGATAAGTTAGCCTCCTTAACTATAGGTAGGCGTGGGTGTGACTGGATGATGTCAATTAATGCTCCACTGATGTCAATTAATGTCAATTATACTTAGGATAGTGGTTTAACTAGGCCAATTTGACGAAAAAGAGTGTGTATGGTGGTAAATGTCTCCAACACCCCCCCTTAAGCTATACTCAGGAAGAGTTAGAAAACATAGATGCATAAAAATGCTAGGGCCCTGGCAACAAAGGCCATAGCTCACCCTGTACAATAAAGTAATTGCTTAATATAACCAAGGAAACGGGGAAAACCTGATGAGAAAAATACCCCCTCTCAAACTAAGCAGTAAATCAAGAATTGGTTCTTCTATGCAGTGGTATCCTGATACTGTGCATGTGAACCTATGAATCCAAACTAAATGAATATGTCTGGAGGAATCTTCAACTTTGGAAGAAGAACAATGCACTCAATTGAATCAGAAATATAAACAGCTCTACTGTGAAAACTGGACCCATGTAGAGCAACTGAAATCATCTGAAGAGAGAGAAAAGGTTCTTGAGGATTTGAACCATGTGTGGCACACTCAAGAAACTGATATGTTACAGCCTTGAACAGCAAACCATAAGTGGTAAAATCAGCCCCAATTTTTAGGAGCAAGTGTCCAAGAGGATGTAGAATGTCTTCCTCTTTACTAGTTCTATGAGGAGATGAGCATGTGACCAAAGGTAAAGAATCCCTGGGACTCAAGAGAGTGAATGCTTGAGCCCCATAATCTGATATAGCTTCTGAAATAGCTAATGAATCACATAATAAAATATTAGCAACCTCATATGAGGAAACTAACACCAAATCTCCATCAGCGGTTTTGAAGAGAAAGTGCGGTACTTGATTTTTCACACCGGAATTGGTGAGAGCAACTACAAGCATGGCTGAAAGATATTGGATTTTAAAATATGAACAAAATAATATCAGATCAGAATGTAAATCAGATCTAAATAAGTTCACAACAGATCCAAAACTATGAAATGAAATCAAATCCCCAGCAGCAGTTTTGTAGGAGACTTGCGGTACTTGATTCTTCACACCGTTGATGAGAACAGCTACAAGCAGTACTGAAGGTTTATGAACCTGAAATTTTGAACCAAGAAATATCATATCAGATCCCAATAAGATCATATCAGATCCAATAAGGTTCATATCAGATCCAAAATTATGGTCAACTAAGACAGTGGATGCATAGTTGTCTTTTTCTTCAAAATTTTGAATTTTGGTGCATGCAATCCTGCAGTATTTTGCTGGAAGATGTAGATCATGGGGTGCGAATGTGTCACTCTTATAATCTGATATTTATTCCAAAATATCCAATTTTTTACATATTTGCACACAAGAAGCAACATTAGAGGGAGAAAAATCAAATTTCTCTTCACTTTCGGAAGCAATTACTAGTAAATTTTGCACAGAATTCAAAGGAAAATCACCGGTGAATGTTTGCATGGAAGTGCAGCAGTATTTTTCTTCAATATCAGAGATTCGAATATCTTCTTCTATTTCAGAAATATGAGGAGATGAGATATCAGAGATCTCATGAACTTCCGGAGCATCAGGAGAAGGAGTCACTGCATGGAGACTTTCTTCAATTCGAATTGAATGTGTAGAAGATTCTGCTTCATCTTCATCTTGAACAACTTCATCAGAGAGAGTAGAGGCTAAGAGTTTTGAGTAAAGAACTATTGTGGTGTTGGATGTGATCTCCAAAGTGCTATTATGATCCTCATTATGCTTGCCAAAGGTTCTGTCCAATTTTGTCCAGAGATCCTTTGGGTATTCAGCAGAACCAATAAGGTAGCGCAAGCTAGGAGAAAGGGCCAGACATATTGCTCCAAAAGCTCTATCACCATCATTTAGCCAATCATTATCATTCTCATAAGACTCTTTTCCAAGTCCAATAGACACCTCATAGAGACCTCGTCTCTTCAGAGATGCAATCATCTTCAACTTCCATTCTGAATAGCTTGTGAATGGGGTGAGAAGAGGGATTAATGAGTCCATTCGAAGTTGTACCTGTTAAAACCTGCAAATCAAAACAAAAGGGGCACCGTAAGGTCAGATAGCCAGCACATTTTAGGCTTTCATCACACCCATCATAGTCAATCAAGCAAGCTTGATCAACAAGTTCTTTACTTGGGGTATTAAGTGGTAAGCCTTGGCTTTTGGTGCAGTGCTGGATTTTTGAGCTATTGCTCAAATTTCATGCATAAATATGTCAAAAAGTTTGTTTTTGAGAGATAGAGCTTCATTCCGCCATAAGCTCGGATACCATATTAATCTTTCACATTGATCTAGGAACAAATAATCAATCTCATCAACAAATAATCAACAAATAACTCAAAAATGGTGTTAATCGGAACCAGAATAGTTTCCTCTCTGTATATTCAATAAACAATGAATAGTTACAAAATCAATGCCAAGCAATAGCTTGAATCAATGAGGAATTCGAATACCTAAGGAGGTCATTCGAATTCAATGAGTGAATCCAGCTTAACTGACTGTAAGCCATTGGTTCACACTCAGTTAACCACTTGACCAAAACCCTAATTGACTCACCAAACCCTAACTGAAGTCGAAGTGCAATAAATGAATGAATCTCAACTAAAAGAGATCAAACACATGTCATAGCAAGCCAACCATCAAGTGATAGTGCTTCAATGACTTCAATGAACCCTGATGAGGTTAACTGAAGCTGAACTGATCATCAAAAGTTGGTGGAGGCGCCCATGTTGACTCCAGATCATTAAATAATATATTTAATGAGAGGAGGCGCCTTAACTAACTGGTTGAACTAATTGTAACCACCAGTTAGCAATTAGGTGCATTAATATCACTCAGATCACCCCCGGAGTGCTCCAGTTAGCCTCCTTGACTGTAGGTAAGCATGGGTGTGACTAGATGATGTCAATTAATGTCAATTATACTTAGGATAGTGGTTTAACTAGGCCAATTTGACCAAAAAGAGTGTGTATGGTGGTAAATGTCTCCAACAGATACCTCTAGGCACCTTCCCTAACATATGAACCTCCTCCATAACCTTTAATAAATAGTTTCCAATAACCTCAAAGAAATCAATGAATAAATTTGTTGACCACCCATCGAGCCTAGGACTCTTATCCTTGTGAAAAGAATAAGGCATGAACAAGAGCTCCTCCATAGAGATTTCTCTATACATCTATGGTTTTCTTCATCCTCCACCAAACTAGGAAAGAATGCCACTAATTTCATTATTTCATCGAGGTCAGAGTGTTCAAGTTTATAGTAAATGGAGTGGAAATGATTAACTCCCATCCTAAAAATATCTTAAAAACCACAAACCTGGTTATTGTTCATATCCTTCTTCTCCCATATAGTGTTTTAATTCCATCTATGTCTCATAAAATTATCTTTACACTTCGTTCATTTTCTTTATCTAATAAGAGTTTGTTTCTTTTTCGCTTGAGATCCTAATGATCCCATATTGATATCGACAACGTTCATCTCGAGACCATAGCTAAACCTTTTATATGAGCCTTTTAAGTGAGAGAGCAAATTGAATGCATGCACATTCAACTGATGAACCCTCATTATGCTTCCAGTTTTCTTAACAATCTATTGAAATTCCTCCTCCACCAACCAACATGAGTTATACTTAAAAGGGGCTTTGAACCTGTCCCCACAAGCTCCTAACTCAAGGAATATAGGAAAATTATTGGAGAATATATTATTGTTGACCCATGATCGATATCTCTTTATCTACAAAAGAATATTTTCATGCATGATAAATCTATCAGGATTTTTCAACTCACCATTAGTTCCAACTCTATTGTTACACCATGTCAACTTGAGTTGTGTAGGAGACATATCGACCCAGCTTGCTAACACAAATTTGTCCATTAAGTATTGGGCTAATCATTACTCCTAGGCAAAGGAACCCCATATCTCATCTTGATTCACTTGCAAATTTAGGTCCCCACCAATTATTAGATTATTGAGACAATGAAGTGAAAATAAATGATCTCAAAATGTCTGCTTATTGTCATATGATCCATACAGATTAAGAATTGTACGAGAACAATCCATGCTCTTTTTGTGGACCACGCTACACAATCTCGAGCACACTACAAAAAAACTAATTAGCGTAAGAGTATTATTAAATCCTATAATAAAACCCCTTGAAAGGCCAATAGAGTCCAATGCGTTGAAATCCCAACCACTAAACATAATCCCAAGGTATAAGACTAGAGTCTCTCCTTTTTCCTTAGTCTCTTGTATCAACAACATATTAAGTTTCTTCAAATATACTATTCACTTAAGGTAAATATTTTTTTTTTCCCTCCAAGGCCTTGAACATTGATTGACATAATCTTCATCACAAGACCAAGTTAGGGCTTTTTCCTACTCTAAGAACCCCATAGATCAACTTCTGTTTGCCATGACTAACTTCCCTAGTCATATTTTCTTTTGCATGCTAAATAGCATACTACATGCTTGTATAAGATGTACTAGACTCCTTCAATGGGTCAAAACCCAACCCCTTTGAGATCCCAGAGGATTTACACTATGATCGAGGCCTCAAATGGTAAGGACCACACCTACGGGAGGATGAAGACTAACCACTAGATTTAGTGGAAGAAGGGTGAAGGGAATATATGTAAGGGTCTATGTCAACTAACACACCAATGTTATAATTGATGTTGTCCATTCCCTCTCCCACACAATGAACACTCAAATCCCTCTTAGTTTCATAGATTTAAGGGCCAAGGCTACCAAAATTGGGACTAAGAACTTAAGGCAAAGAGTTATAAGCTTCAAACATAGGTAAGGGGTTAGAATTGTTTGACTGAGTTTTCTACTCTCCACATAACCTCCAAGTGAACTACATGTGTCGAGGATATTTCAATATCAACAAAAACCTCCCTAGCAACCTCCTAGCAAGACTCATGTTGGTGATCATATGAAATTAACAGAATAAACATGTCTCCTACAAACAATCCATTGACATTGTTTCCCTTTAGATATTCTTTGAGCACCCCAATTTTCTTGACACTATTCCAATCACCTAAATCCCTTATGACCTTATCAACATTATAAATATTTTGGGAACAAGCTTGAAACTTAGTACCCTCACCTAGCACCTCCTTTCAATTCATTTTCCAATTTTGTTTCTTAAATGGCTTCTCGCAAACAACCAACAAATGGACATAAAGGTGCATTCGATGCACTGGAAATGAATATTGAGATAATCAATCATATGGGTGTACTATTTCCCCCCAAATATTAAGTCCATCGACTCATATAGTCATTGTCTTAAGTCAAACTCAACTAGAATACATGTCATAAAGAGAGAAGCACTGTTATGAACACTATCATCCATTATTGTGAATTTTCCCCAAGGTATCCCCAAATGCTTTGAGACTTTCCTCCAACTAAAATTTGATGGGCATCTTGAGGAGCTTGATCCATATAGTGTTGCATAAGGTAAGTTGGTCTCAAGCATCAAACAAAGGGTGCCACTATTTGAGAACCAACATTTGCTTATCGATGAACCAATACTGGTGTAGAATCCACTTTTTTCCTTCCTTCCTTATAAAGATAAACCCCAAACAACTGCAAACCAATAAAAGTACAATGGTACTATATCCCACCACTGACGCCAACATATTCTGAGACCAAGCCATCAATGATTCCAAGGATACTTGATGGCAAATATTTTTTCCCACTAGCAGTTGTCCCTCCAACTCTGGAATTTCCATGACATTAATATCCTCACCGACCACCAAAGAGACACCTCCACAACTTAATTTAATTGTATTTCAACATTTTTTCGATAAATATAGAATAGTCCTATGGCATGAACTGCACAAATATTTTAAGCTTAATTGTACACTAACAAATTGATCAATGTTGGGCCAGGAAAGAGTCAAAGGAAGAAACCAAAGCGCAAGCGCAAGAGTAAAAGCAGGCGCACAACAGAGGAAAAGCAGGTAAAGGACAAAGGGGAAGCGCAGAGCAAAGAAAGCTACGACGAGGAGTGGTGCAATGAGGAAAAGCACAACTAGAATCAGTGGAAGGTTTGGTAGGTAAAAGAGTTAAGGCTAAAAGGAGACAGGTCAAGAAGGATTGCAGGTGCTCGAGTCGGCAGAAAACTAAAGGACAGTTTTGCGGCTAGTTATGGCTTGAGTTAAATGTATGAAGGATAGTTTGGTGGCCATAATGGCCTATCATCAATGTAATAGAAGATATTTTGTAGCTACTTATGACTGTAATAACTGAGTTGTACTTAGTCGACCCTGTGTGGTCTTGTAAACACTATAAATAAGAGGAACCCATTATGTATAAGGATTAGCTTCAGAGAGGTTTTAGTTAGCTTCAAGCAGACAGTGAGCTCATTAAGAGTTGGTAGAGTAGAAGTATTTTGAGGAGATCAAAGAGGATTCTGATAGTAGTAGGATGTTGAGCCACAGATTTGCAGCTGAGTGCACAGACCGTTTCGTAAGAGTGGATCTGCAGCTGAATGCGTAGATAGTAGAGTAGAAGAGTCGATCTAGGTTGTGTGTGGATTAGTAGGAGTAGAAGAAAAGAATAAAACTAGAGAGCATGAAAGCAGGAAGAGTCTAAGTTTTAAAGACATATCTTAAAACAACATGTAAGTCATAGACTGCGAGGTGCCATATATCTCATGCTAGTTGAAGGGCACCTTGGTGATTTTTCCTTAGATGGGTTTCCACGCTATTTCCTGTGTCACATGAATGATTGAATGTGAATGGTTGAATGTTTAACAGTTAATGTTTAATCTTTAATTATCTTGCATTGTTTATGGCTATTGTTTGAATGAATGTCGTAATACTAATAAACATCAGTAAATGAGTGAATGACTAAAGTATTGTCGAGCACTGTGTATTATTCATGTTAAAATACTGTTAAGTTATAATACGGACGTGTCGTTCTCATTTGTATTTAAGGAATCAGTTGTGCCACATAGTTGCACCAATTGTTAAGATTGATAAGGACAAGGTTGTGTCGCACACTGGTTGTGTCACACTGTTGCGCCTTTGTCGAGCAGTAAGAGGCTCCATCCTTCTGACTCTGTCAAGCGCCTTGGTCGTGCACCAAGGGACTGTAATCCCTTGTCAACTGCAGAAACATGGTTCTGGCAGTTACACATTAAGATATCTCAGGTGATATTGCGCCTGCCTTGCAGGTGTTGTTGACCGAGCTTGCTCCGTCGGGACGATGTTTTTGGTTGTTTTGTTGGTTTTGTGTTGTTGTTGAACCTGGGTTGCGTGAGTAGGGAAAAGTAGGCCAACAAATGGTTTTGTTGTCGGGACCCTTAATCATTTGAGTCAAGGGAAATGTTGTGGCATTCGACAAAAAAGGAAATAGAGGATTCGTTGGAGTCTAAGATGCTAACATTTGTGCAAGAAGAGAGCGCGAGTTCGCGGTTGAGCACGTAAAACTGGTTGGACTGGTACATATACTCTAATATTCACGATATCTTCTTTGCAGAGTTTCCTATTGTGCTGCATGAGTGGTTGTTAAGATCGATGACTTGGTAGAAAAATTTCTAGAGGAGAGACGTGGTAGAGTGGAGTGATCAGTTGATCCGCAAGTTAACCAATGTAAGTAACCCCGTCTCTAAAGCTGTTGATTTTTGGGTCGATAGTATTTTGCAAGGGTACATCATTGAGTTTGCAATAGAGACGATAACCTCATATAGTGAGGTCGAAAGAAAAATTTTCCAAGGACCACGAAGAAGGTACTTGTTATCTATAAGTACATGGATAAAGATGATCGTCTATGAGAAGGGTATCTTGCAGTTGAGCAGTTGAGTTGCATATCTGTTGTTCAGGAATAAACACCTTATAACCGAAGGTCTGGGGTTACCAACATACTCTTATAACTTGCAGACAATCAGCTTCAAAGTACAGAAAGGAAATAGGAAGATAGAATGAACTCACCCGATTAATGACGGTTGATCCAAACCTTGACTTCGTCCGCTCTGCTTCTTCTTCAAAGCTTTCACGGATGCATCTCCTTCACCTACAAAGAGCAAATCTTCCAAATACAATCTCATACATGTATATATGACAAGTTAGATAAACAATATATAGAGTGCTTAATCATAAATATTCATCAAACCACGATACATGAAAGACATTCAACATGCATTTTGAATAAGGATTCTCTTTATTAACAATAGTGAATGAGATAAGATTACAACCCAATGCCTGAAACAAGGACTCCTCTGCAACCAAAGGATTCTAAGTTCTACTGCTCCAAAAACTTCTGAATAGATACCACCAGCATAACTTTGCTCTCTAAGTATGATTGATTAATGCCCTCCCCAAGGCCTCTATTTATACTTAGGGAAATAGGGCAGTTTCGAAGGTTGAGGAGGTTGAGACAGTTAAGATAGTTATTGATTAGGGATTAACACATCTCCATTAATCGCGATTTATTATTTTTAATGTCAAAGGAATGCGTACACGAGTATTGATACTAGCAACCCGCGTATGACACGCGAGTTGCTATAAGGGAAACCCACATATAGATCTGTATGTAGAATGCAATGACAATACTTGCATACAATACGCGATATGCTGTAGGAAAATGTCGCGTATGTACGCGGGTTGCTTATAGACAAAGTCGTGTACATCAATTAACATATGAAAAAGGTAAAAATGGAAAGTTGGATGGATAGTGAATGTATTTCATAACATGCCCATCTATAGTGTTTTAGGCAACCTTCAATCCATAAATGTCCTTTTGTGTGCCAATAAGTGAAGTGTCGGCACTCGGACAGAGAAGTGCCATTTGGGTTGATAACAGATGCCCCCTAATGTGTGAGGTCAGAGGGAAGCGATGGCCAAAATACATTATAATCTTTGTCTTTGGAGAACTTCGAAATCCAATGGAGCAGAGGTAGTACCTGAAACAAATACATAATAATGTCATATATAAAGTCATATCTAAGGATGCTATGTTCAATATACTACCTCCTTTACAATGTTTGAGTACATCAAATAATACAGGTACAAGACCACGTATATTACAAAGGTGGATCGAAGCCACAATATACAATAATGATGAGTCTTCAAAGATCTGGAAGCTGTGTACATAAGTGAAACATAATCTTGCGCAACTTAGTCCATAGATAAGGAACTAAGGTCTTCATAAACAATCCCAGAGAACCAGTACAATCCAAGCCATGTGAATAAATGTAAGTTGAAATCGAACATGGAGCGGATTCAACAATTTGTCAATCAATAGGTGATAATCGACAACTGAAGCAAAGGAATTCACCAATGATGGAAGTGAATCCTGAGGTACTATCGTCAAAACTCTAGGTCTTCGTCGTTAAGAAGTACTGATGTGGAACCATACTGTGATATGGAAGGCAATACATTCTCCAACAGATCACAAGAGTGACTAGGAACTGGGTAAAAAGAAGGTAGACATAGATGATAACATATACAACAATGATGGGATCAGGATAGAGGTCAGACATTGAGTTGAGTCCTTGAACAACGAGCATGACACAAAGATGACCCAAGGCAGCTTTTAACTTTATAGATAGAACAACTAGACCTATCTGTCATGTAGGAGACATGATCAGATTCCCCATTTATAATGGACAAGATGAGGAGTAATAAACTTGAAGTAATAGTTGAACTGAAAGTGAACACTGAGACATGGGTATCGGAAAAAACAGAGAGTGCTATGTTCAAGGACGACATGTTGCCACTAACTGAAAACAAGAGAAAACTTCTTCCTTACCTTCCCTGTTAAATTTTAACGAGTCCAGGAAAGTCAACTCGGATCTCTCTTCATTTTTTAACAAGCTTGAAGAGAACAGAAAATAATGCTTGATAGTGTCACTGATTCGTGGATTTAATGAGCCCAAACTAGTACATGCTCGGTTGGTGTTTTCACATTTAGAGAGTCTGAAAACTCCACAGAAGACTCCAGGGGGGTCCTTTTTCGTCCAATTTAGTCTCTTGAGGACGGAAAAGTATAAAACATACCACAGAAGAACTCTCTTAACTTCCGAGGAAGAAAAGGTGAACATTTTTCGTACTTAGTCAGGGAGGTCCGAAAAAGGTTAAATTACCACCTACCCAACGCTCCTTCAAGAACAACATAAATAGCTTGAGTTTTATGAGTGTGAAGGAAAGCAAGATCACTCAGAAAGATCCATTTGAGTACGAGAAATGGGACTTACAACAATAAACTTGATGCTTTGTTCTTTAGTGTTTAACGAGCATGACAAAGACATAAAGTACACTCGAAATCTTTTTCATGTTTAGGTCCAGAGCATGAAAAAGAGAAAACTAAGCTCATACTGGGAGTTCCTTTTCCGTTAATTTAGTCCCTTAGGTCTGAAAAAGTGATAAACCTATGCCTGAGAATACTCTTCTCAATTCCGTAGAAAAGAGAGTGATCTTTTCTCGTGCTATTCCGCATAGTCTGAGAAAGAGATAACCTACCACCAATGCGGATACCCATTCACATATTCTTAACGAGATTGAATGGACAAGTTAACTCAGCAGTCAAGTCTGTTTTTAAGGAGTCAAACCTGGGCCTAAAGAAACTCCATAAGCGCGGGGAGTCCTATAAAGAGATAGCTTGTAAAAAGAGACCCAAATGAGGCTCTATTTGGCGTGAAAAGTAGCTAAAAAGACTCCTCTATACCTGTCACAACTACAACATGAGTATCCAAAGACAACATAGGTTCTAAATGGGGATACTCATGAGAGGAAGGTCCTATCCACGGAAGAACGATGGTAAAGACAAGGAGCTAATGGTTATGAATACCATAGTCCGTGGTTCAAATGTTGATTATGAAGTTTAAAATGGAATCAGTATAGATGCAAAATGCATGTGGAATAACATAAATCCATCCTATATGAGCGAACAACACTTGAAAACAATAAAAAACCTGTTACAAGGCCAAAAGATATGGAATTAGTTTGATAAAAAATGAACTATAGGCCAAAAACCCACTTAAGAAATTTAATTTCTATAAATAGTTCAAAAAAAACTAAATAAAACTCACCATTTTGAATTTTAGCCATAAGAAGCAAGTTTTTACCTCTACCTTCATTCGATCAGTGTGGACAATCCGGTGGACGAAATCCAATTCCGCAAGTGTCAGGTAATACTAGACCCCAAGCTCTTCATTTTGATCCTAGCAAATTTCAATTTTGAGTCCCAATTTCATATTTTTGAGCACCCTAAAATAGTGAACGCTATGTCCGCGGGTTTACTAGAGTAACACTCGTGTAGACGCGTTTTGTACGTGGGTTGTTCAGAAAGACAGTCGTGTACAGTACGTGACATGTCTAACTAGATAGTCGCGTACACTGCATGGAGGGTAAAAAGATATATAAAGAGTCAAAAATTAAAAATTTTATATGAAACTAATGCTTCACAATGGTTGATTGGCTAGGTGTGAAGATGGTGCTTGAGTGGAGGGAGTGTGAGCACGAAGATTTAGATCAAGAAACACTCCATGATGCCCCCACTGTACGTGATCTACCCCTACAGGTTTTGGCAAGTACCATAGTTAGGGTTGCGGGATCATCTTCTTCGCATCTCGCTACAGGGAACCACATGAGGTTGCCAGTGGACTGTATTCATGGGGATTTATATGATTGGTGCTCAGGGGTAATCCCGATCCTGAAAAAACAACTCTCGGACTGCAAGAGAGGAAGAAGGAAGAACTTCAGGTATTCTAGCATTTTGGTGGCCTTCTTCTTCGAGAGAGTGTCGGGGTTGAGCCCTGCAATACCTCTACCAGTTAGATCTCCATGTCAGCCTAGGCTGAGCAGGGGAGATATCTTCCTTCGCCAGGGAGGAGGTGGCTCAGTGCAGAGTGTGTACGATGATGACTTCTACTTCTGGTGGGAGCAACAGTTGCCAGCACTGGAGCAGTTTCCATATGCTGGGATGGATTTCCGAGGTGACCCAGACCTTGTCCTCCCTCCAGGAGGAGCATGGGGAGAGCTAAGTAATTTTTTTTTTAATATAATGATATATACATATGTATAAAAGTTCTAATCCTATAAACATGTCAAAATGCAGATATTGGACCGGTCCACCCCGTAGGGCATCCACGTATGTTTGTTCGTCCTATCTTAGGCGAAGACCAAGGGCTTATCAGGGTTCTAGAGGGAAAGTTGGCCAGGCTTACCCAGAGAGTCCCTACTATGCGGATTGAACACATCCCAGCCACCATGCAGGAGAATGTGGTTGGAATACCACCTATCTGGATACGCCTCTTGAGGCGGGTAGCCAAAGCTGTTTTGGTGTACATGGATGATGTAGAGGCTGTCGAAGCTAAAAAGGCTGAGGAAGCCTGAGTATAGAGAGACCGAGAGGACCAGGGTGGT
>LPNX011055243.1:381678-466691 GCA_001517045.1 Pseudotsuga menziesii | reverse complement strand
GAATTCTGATTTCTTGGAATGTGATTGAATATAATGAATTCAAAATTTCTTTCCAATAACCTAACTTGCATGAACTGACGTAATAGAATAGGGTTCTGCACCTAGTAAGCTCGATTGAGTTGGGAAACCACTAGTTCAGAGTCCAGTCGGACTTCCAGCTGGGTTATACCACGTGACAAAGCATCCCATAGAAGCTCAATTATAGCCCTATATTTAGCAACATTATTAGAAGCAGGACCTAGGCAAGCGCCTCCTGAGGCAACTAGCTGTCCTGAGGGAGAATAAATTAACCATGCTGCTGAGGCTAGATTACAAGTGTGGCGGCTGGCCCCATCAGCGAAACCTATGTACCTCTCGGAAGAAATCTGCAACAACCAGCAGATAGTATAAAAAACAAAACCGACAAAGTAATGTACATGAAAATACATACAATAAAATATAAGAAAAAGCGCTAAGCCTAAGCATAGTACTTTTTCAGGTAGACCCCATTTCTAGGCTCAGGCAGCTTGTTCCCATCAAAATCAATTAACTCATATGCGGCCTTCTTTAAGACCTTCGACACAACATAAGGCCCTAACCACATGGCCTTGAATTTTCCTGCCCCCAGGGGTTCTTTGTCTTGGTCCCAAAGCAAAACGAGTTCCCCCTCAGAGAAAATCCGAGGTTTAACCGACTTATCATATTGGTTTTTGACCCTATTCTTGTGAGCTTGATTAGCAATCAGCGCATCTCTATGTTGTTCATCAAGGTGTTCTAAGTGTACCAGACGTTCCTTAAGCTCTGTCATATCGGGTAACACATGAATAGCTATTTTCAAGGACAGGATTTCACACTCAACCGGGGTAACGGCTTCCACTCCATGAACGAGTTGGAACAGGGAGAAACCCGTAGCAGTTTTTACATTAGTTCAGTATGCCCAAAGGGCAGGGTATAGCATGATATGCCAGTTAGAACGGGCTGCATCAATTGTACGTTTGAGGATAGTCTTCAAAGTCTTGTTTACAGCCTCAACCTGACCGTTTGCTTGAGGATAATACGAAGATGAATGTTCTTGTTTGAATCCAAGCATAGTGGTCAGTTCTGTCATCATGTTATTTTGAAAATGACTGCCATGGTCAGTGACAATCACTTTAGGTATACCAAACCGTGCTATAATCTGATTGAATATGAAGAAAGATGTGGTTTCCCTGTCGGCTTTAAAAGTATGCATTGCCTCTGCCCATTTTGTAAAATAGTCAACAACGACAATGATATATTTGTGCCCCCCAAATGAGGTTGGGTTGCATGTCACATAATCAATCCCCCATTTCATGAAGGGGCCTACCGAGACAACGAGAAACAACGGAGCAAGATGTGACCGCATTTTCCTAGTGTAATGCTGACAAGGATGATAGTGCTTCACTGCTTCCACACAATCTTTGAATATTGTGGGCCAGAAATAACCGGCAAGTAGTATCTTCTGGGCCGTTGCTAACCCAGATAAATGACCCCCACATGCTCCACTATGGGAATCATTCATGACAATCTCCGCTTCCTCATGGGTAAGACATCGACGCAAAATGGAATCTACCCCTCATCATTATAACGTATCTCCTATGATGAGGTAGTTCTTAGCATGAAGGCGTAATTTACGTCATTCCTCCCGTGAGGAAGATGCAGGATACTTCAAAGTCTGGAGATATATAAGTATATCTCCGTACCAGGGATCAGACGTGGATATTGGGAATATATGCTCATCTGGGAATGAGTCATCTTCAATGACTACATCTTCTCCAGTAGGAAATTTTGTTATAAGCCCAGCAAAAACTAAGGACTTTTTAGACGTAGCGGACTGAAAATCCAAGTCAAACTCTTGGAGAATGACTATCCATTTGTTGAATTTGCACCCAAAAATTCGTCGGGACAAAACATATTGAAAGGGATTCACATCCATCATCTGCCACTACTGTTGTAGTCCTCAATAAAATGTAGTGACGTAACCTCTGGACAGCATATACAGCTGCTAAGGCTAATTTCTCAACGTGGGTGTACCTGAGTTCAGGTTCGGCTAAAGCACGGCTAAGATAGTAAATGACATGCTCTACGAGCTTATCGTCCTCCTGGACCAATACTACCTAATGGTCGACTCAGACGCAACCAGATACAATATAAAATCCCTAGAGTAATCTGGCAGACACAGTAAAGGTGCCGACAAGAAAGATTTTTTCAATGCCTCGAAAGCGAGTTGTGCAGTTTCATCCCATACAAATGGGGTGTCCTGTTTAAGCAGGCGCATGAAACCCTTGGTAATCTTGGCATAGTTAACGATAAAACGTCGAAGAAAATTAGACTTTCCTTGCAGGCTTTGAAGTTGCCTGATAGAACGAGGAGGAGGCAGATTTACAATGGCCTCTACTTTTAATGGATCCACCTAGATGCCTCTATTAGAGACAATGAACCTGAGCAGCCTCCCTGACTCAACACAGAACACACACTTGTGGGGATTCAAGTGGATCTTACAATATCTACATCTCTCAAATATCAACTGTAAGTGATCTGGATGGTTAATCCTCTTACGAGAATGTGCAGGCAGATCATCAAGGTAAGGTTCGACAATGGATTTGATATCATGCAAGGCAAAGTTCATAGCCCGTTGAAAGGTTGCCCCAGCATTTTTTTGTACTCAAAGGTACCCCAAGGACAAATGAAAGCAATTTTATGTTGGTCTTCCAGTTTTATTTGAATTTGATTGTATACGGAGAAACCATCCATAAACGAGAACACTTCACTTCCCGCGCAAGCATTTATAATCTGGTCTATAAATGGTGTGGGATAGTTGTCCTTAGGACATGCTTTATTCAAATCTCTGAAGTCTATACAGACGTGTATGGTCCCTTACTTCTTATCAACAGGAACAGGGTTGGATACCCATTCCGTGAGAGCTATGTGATAAATAAAACCAGCCTTCAACAATTTTTCAACTTCAGCCTTCACAGCCACCGCTTTACACGGGTTAACAGGTCTTAACTTTTGCCGAACAAGTTTGGCATTAGGGTAAGTTCGGATCTCATGTTCAACAATCGATGGATCAATGCTTGGCATCTCCTCATATGACCAGGCAAAGACGTCGCGGAATTCATTAAACAGGGTTGTATAGATAGCAATCTCCTCAGGAGAGCAGTTTGCACCTATGTATATATTTTCCACGTCATCTGGATTCACAGAGATGTTGATAGGGATAGTAGCAAAAATATTTGCCATATTCCCCTCGGCAAACATTCCTTCCCTGGGTAAGTGATTGATAGGTGTATCAACATCATCTGACAATCTCATATGAAACTCTTGATTTTCTATACTGCTTAGCTCTGGAAGAAAATATGATCAATGGTGAAGATCTTCACAGATCTTACCACGTCCACACATGGCTTCCAGAATGGCTTCATCAGAAGGTAAAACCATATCTAAACAGTCCATAGAGTGCAAAGAGTTTTCCGCCCAAGTGGGCGAATAGACTTCTTCCAGGTCCTCTGAGACTGAGAGAGGGTCTGGAATGGGATCAATAGTGGTTTGAGTGATAGCTTGGTAAGCTACTTCCACTGCCTGTAGGGACACTTCCAGTTCATGGGGGGAAGGGAGAACCCAAGGATCAGTCCTATCAACAACAGTGGCTATGCACTTCCCCACTAGTAGAACCAATATAGTTAATCAGGGCTGGAAGATCAAATGTGCCCATCAGTGATGTGTACATTCCAGCCCCTAAGCTCTGTGCAGCAAGTTTGACCTGATCAACCAATGGCACAGCGGACTCATTAGACTCCAAGCAGCCTTTTCGAGTAAAATCGAGTTGGTCAACAGTAACCAACTTCCCTTCGTGTGGAAATACTACCACTCGAAAGACGGCCGACGCAATAGCGAACATGGCATAAGTCCAGCTTCTTCCCAGAAGCAAATTATAGTCCAAAGGTGCATCAATCACTTCCACCTCAACAGACACTGCTTTCCCTGCCAGCTTAATTTCAAAATCCGGTAGGATACCATGTGGATGGAATGACCTTCCATCGAAAGCAGTAAGCAAAGTGTTTGATGGGACCAACTCTGGGGATCCGAGAGCTTTCCAACAGGACAAGGACATAACGCATGTAGAAGCACCCTCATCAACAAATGCCCTTCCAATGGTCTTTCCACCATGGATGAAATCTATTGATAAGGCTACATGGTAAGGTAGGTGAATTTTAACATCAGACAAATGAAATTTTTCCATGAGACTCGACAAGTCCATGCTACCTAAGGCTGCTAAGAGGGCATCCCACTGAGCGTGACAGCTCTGTAACACCTCTAAAGCTGACATTGCACACGGGGTTTGGGCTAGGTCTTCAACCACAGAGTAGTTTGAAGCAGCCCTAACATTAAGGTTATGCAAGGTCTTCTTAAAGACACCTTTCGGTATCTTCAGGATAGTTTCAGCAGGCTTCTCAATCGTGAGAGGGTTAGAAGTTTCACCTATAGCCTTACCCTTCCTAGAAGTCTCTTTCTCATAATTTTTATTCCTAGTCTGTAGTAAAGTCGAAGATCGAACCATGTTGATATAGTTTGGGTCAGGGGCATTTGGAGTGCCCCCTGCTGCATTAGAAGCTGAATCAGAGTTCTGCCCTTTGGGAAAAGGATCCTTCGAGACAGTCGGTTGTTGAGCTTTAAGTAGCTTCTGGGCTTGTTCCATAAGGGGACAAAGGTGAGTGATGTGATCCTTGTGGCACAACTTACATAGGAATTTGACCTTTTTCTTTTCTTTCTTGCCCCCATCAGCATTGTTCACGGGCTTCTGCTTGTTTTGATTTCCCTCTCCTTTCTTTCCTCTCTTTTTCTTCCCACCGGGCTGCTGATTGCCCTTCTGAGAGGTCTGTGCAAAAACATTTGCACTCTGGGGGGAGGCGGAAGCCTTTATTGTCTCCACCGTAGAATGCTTGATGGACAACTGATGAAGTTATTTGGCTAAAGACTCTACAGTGGGAGAGTTTACGGATCCAACCACACCATCGGCTTGGGGTCCAAGCTTACGCTTCTCTGCATCGTGGGTAGGCCTCGGTGCCTCAGGGATAATCTCATACAAGATCCCAGATTGTGAATAAATCAAATCCAATTGCTGGGCCCTGAGAATGGCTTCTTCTTCATTCGTCACTCATGAAGTGGATACGTCCTTAGATATGTAGGGCAATAGGGATTTAAGGAACCACTCTAGTAAGAACTCAGGAGGAATAGTAGCTTTTATAAGGCTCTTTCGCCTCCTCCACTCTTGGATATGATTCGAGATGTGGGTAGCCTTGTTCTGCCTAAAGGTAGATAACATGTCCATTCCGAAATCGTATCGGACCGGAAGCTGAAAGTGGCTAAGGAATGCACTAGCCAAGTCCCAAAAACTACTGAACGCGACAGAAGGCAATGCGATGTACCATTTTGCCGCGGTACTTGTTAAGGTTCTCTGGAACAGCCTCAACCTAACTAAATATTCATTCAGTGAATTCGAAGAACACCATAAATGAAATGTGGTGGCATGAGCCCCAGGATCTTCACCAACTTTTCGCTCGAATTTAGGGATGTACGATGGCAATTTGGTGGGAACAGGTGGCCATGAGGGGTCATGCCTCACTGAGTCTTTCATCAACTTAGACAAGTCTGGCAAGTTTAACGTTGCCAGGAACGGAAGCTTGGGTCGAACCGTGGCACTAAAAGTGCCAGTCTGGGGATTAGAGGGACCTGCCCCCGAATGTCCATAAGTAAAGGTGGGGTTGCCCCCTGCCACCGGTTGCGAAGTGGATGGATTACTTTGAAATGGATTCCATCTGTAAGCCACAGGGTTGTGAGTGGGAGGTGCAGTATAAGAGGTTCGAGCCGTCCCAGTTGAAACTGGGGTCTAAAAAACAGGAGCAGGTATCCCTCCACTAAACAACGAAAAGGGAGAGCTCGTAAACGGGGCCGAGACCGGAGTTTGAAAACTTTTCCCATAAGAGGTGTTGTTTCCAAATTGCACTCCTACATAAGAAGGTGATGGGCCTACATATGGAGTGGATGGGGGAATGTGTCCCCCATTCCAAGGAAATCCTTAGATGAAAGTTAAGGATCCTACCGGACCACTCTAGGCAGTGTATGTGAAGGAGGAAGGAACAATAGGTATACTAGGAATCCCAGTAACCATGTCACCAGAAGCACCTGCTAGGCTTGAGTGAACTGGCAATTGGACCACCTGGCTCGCTGGAATAAAAGGCGTAGAAGGTATGCTAGATCTAGGGGCACTTACCAGGGGAGGTAGTACCCCTTCAGCCGGAACGACTGAGGTGAAAACAAAAGAAATTTCTCCCGCAGTAGACATAATCCTACCCACAGGGACACCTAAAACAGGTGAATCAAAAGGTCTAACCTGGACGATCACAGGATCGTTTAAGTCAATCAAGGGTGTGTTAAAATTCCTTGCACACTTGTCAGTCTACAAGTCTTCTATCTCAACTGTATCAAAATCAAAATGGTTAGCTATAAGTGATGGTTCACCTGGAACTTCACTTACTCCTACCGGTTCAAATGAACCATCCGTGTCCAATCTCCGCCTTTGGGGTGGAGGTGGAGGTTCCAATGTGATGAGAGGAGGAAGGTTTTGCAACCTTCATGACCTTCTTATAGGTTGGTCCTCCACGATTGAAAATTTTGACAGATCAAAACCCTAAGGTCGGCTAAACATAGACAAACCAAAGAGCACTCACTACGAAATTTCCAAAAGTCTCAAACAGTCAACAGGGGTAAAAGATACGCTTTCTCGAAGAAAGCTGAAGAACAGTTACTTGGTGTCCTTAAAGTGGTTCTTAGGCACAAGCGGAGGAATCACCCACCGCCCTCCTACACTTTCAACAAGGGTTACCTTCCAAGCCTGTCTAAGGTGAACCAGAAATAGCCTTCTGGTTTACCTAGGTATGAACCCTAGATGTCAAGAGATTTGGCTACCTTAGCTATACCAACAGTCTGGGGGGAGAGTCGCAAGCTTGACTCGTACACATGGGCAGGGTAGCTGACCTCGAAACTCTGTCTAGGATAGAATCCCCAGATGCGTAAAAGTCCTAATTTATGTTTTGACAAGGAATCGAAGGGTTATCTCCTCAGTCCAATGCCTCCACGCGGCCTCGTGCTTGACTCCCTTTTGAGAGGAGCTTCCCAGATACAGTCGATAAAGATAAGGATTTACCTATCGAATGGTCCACTACGTCTGAATTTTAAAACTTATGGGAAGTTTACACTTCCTATCCCACAAGTCTAGCCCAAGCTAGTAGGTGAATGGCCCTAGAAAATAAAAATTACTAGTAAATTTTAATTATTGCGTTCATTTTAAAGGGCTATTTCTTACTCAAAAGGAAATGGAGTGATGGACTATGGTGTTTTTGACTTGATAAGAAATAAAAAAGCAAAGTTGTATCTTTTCAAAGCAAATTACCACTACTAAAACAAAACTTCTTTTTTCTTTTTGTAAATATAAATTGATGAATAAATGCAACGATAAGAGAAACTAAGACTATGTTTTTGTAGTTTTTTGAGATAATATTTTAAAAACTGAAAGCAAAACTACTCTATGCAAAATCCAATGCAAAGCTTTAAAATGTTTTTATTTTCACTTTTTAAAATGCTCAAAGACTACTTATGCACCTAACATGCACAAACTTGAGTATGCTTGAATTAAACAAACTGTATAAAGTAAGCAAAGCGAAGTAAATAGATTCAAAAGACCAAGATATCAACCGTCCAAGGAAGACTTGGAACCCTAGCTTGGGCGGACACAATGTATGTAAAACACTGAAATCACACAAAGGCAAGTGACACACCAATCACTATTCGAAAATAGACCGGGATAAACAATGTCTAGAAACCTGATCACTGCTTCAGACAAACAACACTCAAACCTATAACCCAAACAGGCAAATCCACTTCAAACTTGCAAATAGAATGAAAATCCAATAAGAGAAATCAAGGGCTTTACAAGAAAGCACAAGGTATGGCCAATAAGGTAATCAAACTAACAACACAGTGTTCATAACGAAGACCAACCAGCAAACAGAACTTAAAGAGGGACAGGGACAAGCAAACCCTAACCCAAAAATTCATATGCTAAGGCTTGTACGTGATTGTGTATAAGGGCAACTCGCGTACTGTACGCGACTATCCTAGAGAGCAACCCACGTACGCAGGCCTCTGTATGCGACTGTATGCAAGAGCAACCCGCATATAGGTACAAAATTTTCTAAAAAGAAGGAAAATTCACAAGGTCTTCAAACACTATGGTAAGCATGAACCAGGACAAGATACCACACACAAACTCAAAGCAAAGACTGGTCAAGGGTAACAAAAATAACCTACAACAGTTTGGGATCCCCAGCAGAGTCGTCAATTCTGTTGTTCAGGAATAAACACCTTATAACCGAAGGTCTGGGGTTATCAACATACTCTTAAAACTTGCAGACAATCAGATTCGAAGTACAGAAAGGAAATAGAAAGATAGAATGAACTCACCTGATTAATGACAGTTGATCCAAGCCTTGACTTCTTTCGCTCTGCTTCTTCTTCAAAGCTTTCAGGGATGCATCTCCTTCACTTGCAAAGAGCAAATCTTCCAAATACAATCTCATACATGTATATATGACAAGTTAGATAAACAATATATAGAGTGCTTAATCATAAATATTCATCAAACCATGATACATGAAAGACATTCAACACACATTTGGAATAAGGATTCTCTTTATTAACAATAGTGAATGAGATAAGATTACAACCCAACGCCTGAAACAATGACTCCTCTGCAACCAAAGGATTCTGAGTTCTGCTGCTCCAAAGACTTCTAAATAGATACCACTAGCATAACTTTGCTCTCCAAGTATGATTGATTAATGCCCTCCCCAAGGCCTCTATTTATACTTAGGGAAATAGAGCAGTTTCGAAGGTTGAGGAGGTTGAGACAGTTAAGATAGTTATTGATTAGGGCTTAACACATCTCCATTAATTGTGATTTATTATTTTTAATGTCAAAGGAAGGCATACGCGAGTATTGATACTGGCAACCCGCGTATGACACGCGAGTTGCTATAAGGGAAACCCGTGTACAAATCTTTACATGGGATGCAATGAAAATACTCGCATACAATACGCAATATGCTGTAGGAAAAAGTCGCGTATGTATGCGGGTTGCTTATAGACAAAGTCGCGTACAGTAATTGACATGTGAAAAGGTAAATATGGCAAGCTGGATGGATAGTGAATGTATTTCAAAAAATGCCCATCTATAGTGTTTTAGGAAACCTTCAATCCATAAATGTCCTTTTGTGTGCCAACAAGTGAAGTGTCGACACTCAAATGGAGAAGTGCCATTTGGGTTGATAACAATATCCAGAGGAGGGGATATGTCGCGGATGACCTGCAAAGAAAATGGAAACGGTGAGCTGAGATGTTCCCAGGAAGTACAAAACCTGAACTAGAACCAGGATTCCTAAGGAGTGGAAGAAGATTCTGGTTAGGAAAGAGAAGAAAGACAGTACGAGGTCGACAGACTCATAGTCTATTTGAAGAAAGTGAGTATGAATTTGAGTCGTAGCTAGACGAAGGGTCTTGCGACAAAGAGGAAGACTATAGTCGGATTTTTGAAGGAGCAGAAGAATCTGAAGAATCTGTAGAGACACCAAGATTAGGACACAACTACACCACGCCAGGAGTATCGCCAAAGGTAAGGTCTAGAGCCTCGTCTCCGGAAAGAACTGTTAATACTGATAATGATAGTACCGTGACTAATGCGCAAGGAAGACTGCCTTCATTAGATTATTCATTAGATAACCCCGACGCTAACTCAATGGCTGGGGTAGATATTAGATTACCCACATT
This sequence comes from Pseudotsuga menziesii, assembly GCA_001517045.1. Taxonomy (NCBI): domain Eukaryota; kingdom Viridiplantae; phylum Streptophyta; class Pinopsida; order Pinales; family Pinaceae; genus Pseudotsuga; species Pseudotsuga menziesii. The sequence goes on along the minus strand of LPNX011055243.1, from coordinate 456,809 downwards.
TAATGGGAATGGAGCAAAAGATCCAGAGCATCATTGGTTTCTTTGCGAAGCTGTTTGGATGGTTTGCCCATTTCATAACGCGTACATAAATAAAGTGCATATGATCACGACTCTGCGGGGTCGCACGTTAGACTAGTTTATGAAGTTCTATGCATTTCCAGTAGGAACCCCATGGAAAACCCTTGATGAGATCCGACTCGCGATGATTTCTGAGTTCAGGAAACCTAAATCCGAGTTGCGGTGTATCACCGAGAGCAAGGAGATAAAATAGTTACCGACGGAATCCATCTGGGATTTTGATTAGGGGTTTAAAACTTTTATGGCCAAAGTTAGTTTCCAGATGTCGGATGTGCAACATAAAGAGTGGTTTATTGCTACGCTATTACCACACATTCGAGCTCCTTTGATGCAACAGAAGATTGTGTCACAGACAAAAGCACTAGAACTAGCAATGAAGTTGGAATCCTCGCCGATCGGAGATGGTGGTACAGGAATGATGTAGATTTAGTCGCAGTTGGCTAATCTGACAGTACAATTTCAGGACATCAAGAAGGCTAAAGAAGCATGTGAGGACTTGTGGTGCACAAGATGTCGAATGGATGGACACACCAAGGATAATTGTCCATTGTACATGAACTATATCTCATCGGGTGCGCCTAACCCATTGAGTACCCATGGGATACCCTGGTGCCGCATATTTCAGACTAGAGGGCATCACGACAAGGAGTGCCTATACTTACAGAAGATTGTAAGTACCTCAGCTAGTATTTTCTGTAAATTTTGCAAATCAGTAGGGCATGATGAGAAGGATTGTAGAGCATATCATCTCTTGAAGGAGAAGACAGTAGACACCTACTTGATGAAGAACGATGGGCAGGTTCAAGTTGAACAGGCGGCACAAGCACACTACCAGCCTATGCCTTTCCCACGGAACTAGTATCAGAATTAGTATCAACCTCAGTACGCACTACAGAATCAGTATGTGCCACAGAATCAATACCCACTGCAACAACCACACTCTTAGGGAAGGGTAGGTGGAAACTTCAGAGGAAGAGGAGGAGGAGGATTTGGTAGAGGAAGAGGCCAGGTTGCATGCTATAACTATGGATAGACATGTCACTATGCTAAATATTTCCAGGAGCCTGCAAAGACCTGTTCATATTGCAAAGCGCAGGACCATAATGTGGAGCAATGTCCTTAGTTAATTTCCAAATAGAAAGCTCAGACTGTCGCAGGTCCTAACCCTGCACAGAATCCCAATCCAAATCCTAACCCTAATGTTCAGATGATTGCTAATGAGCCAAGAGAGCCGAGTGTTGTTGTCATAACATGAGGAGGTGTTGTGACTGGAGCTGATCAGGATATACTGCAGAGAACAATCGCAGGTGCGACCCGCGATGCAGAAGAAGATACCATTCGACATTCAACAGAAGCAAGTCTTTTTGGACGTGCGACCATAATTTGTAGATCTAGAACAACCATCGTCATTAGCTAAAGTTAGGGAGATTCCCGAACACTTCCTACAACTATTCCAAAAGCCAATTTCGAAAAAAGGTTAGTAAGCTCAAGTCGTTTCTGTCAAGTTGCTTAACACTAATTCAAGATAAAGATGTTGTCGCAGAACTACAAGCACTTAGAGAAGAAACCCCAGTAGAGTCACAACCTGGAAGGAAGGTTAACCATGTCAAGAAGAAATTCAAAATGGGGCGCGAGTTAAGAATGACTGCGTAGATAGGATACTATGACATGGATTACATCATTTTAGATCTGGGGTCGGATGTCAATATTTTGACACAAGAGACTTGGGAGAGCATGGGCAAGCCACGCTTGGACTGGTCCCCTGTCCAGTTGTGACTTACAAATCAGGCAAAGGTCCTACTGATTGGTAGGCTGAGTCAAGTCCCTATCGGCATTGAGGGGTTGTGCACATTTGCAGACTTTGAAGTCATTAACATTATCTATGACACAAACCCATACTCTGCGCTTCTAGGCATAGATTGGGCAATAGATAATCAGACCATTATAAAATTCAAGAAAAGGATTCTCTCGTTCGAGGACGACGAGATGAGGGTAGTGTCGCCCATTGATCCATTGGAGGGACAGAGGTATGTCAAACCTGTCAATAGCGAAGGGAAGGGTGACTATTTAGACAATATCTACGATGTTAGCACCTTAAAAGATGATTATATAAATCCTACAACATATGGAAACATGAGTTGGAGAAGTGCTAGTTCCTACCATCAGATTTGGCAGAGGCCTTAGAAAATTGGCAAAACAAACTGCATGAAGTCTCTATGAGTTGATACACCAGAGTTACCTGATTTGTGCGACGGGTGGAGAATCAGTTGAGGGAGTTACCCACATATGAGGGCTTGCTTAATCTTGCAACCTTCCTCAGCGAGTTTGAAGGACTGGTAACAGAGTCGCAACGCTTGTCTGCGTTGGGACTATGTATTGATGGCTACACCCATTAGATGGTGGGGTACACATAAGCAATCCATATCAGAATGACCATAGTGCAGAAGATTGTTGGAAGTTAGATTCGACGAAGAAGTCACAAACGTCAGTCAGAAGTATACAGGGTTGTTGAACCCCGTTGAGCACCTTAATTAGTGTTGGATAGCATTTGAAGAATACCCACAACCAGAAAGGGTCCATCATTTCATTCATACATTGGAAATGGCACCCAAAAGCTGGTATATGTCCATGGAGTTGCGATGAGGAACTCAGGATTGGGACGAGATGGTTACACAGTTTGCGCACAACTTTGCATTTGTTAATGACCAATCGACAGTGGATACTGTGCTTTAGATAATCAAGGAAAAGATATTTGATGAAATCCCTATTGCGGTAGCAAGTTCCCATCAATGACGCGCGACCATCCGATAATGGATGGCCTGTTACAATCTGGTTGGAGAACCAGATGATGATCCGACTAACATAAACATACCAGAGTTGGAGGGTACGCGCAAAGTCGAAGGAAGTGGTATTTCGAGCGACCAGTTCCTCAAGCCGCTCAAAATGAAGAAAGTGAACATCAGTTCGCCAGAAAACCCAAAGTTTGCTAATTGAGATTATTGGGACGATGAGACGGTATCGAAGATCACATAATTGTTGCATGAGTTTCAGGACTTATTCCCTACTAACCTTTCATATATGAAGGGAATAGTGGGATATCTAGGAGAGATGAAAATATCCCTGAAACCAGATGCTAAGACAGTAAAGCAACGACCTTATAGGTTGAATCCAAGGTATAAAGAAATGGTAAAAGTTGAATTGGATCACATGCTCGACGCAGGAATTATTGAACCTGTTGAGGAATCAGAATGGATCGACCCTATAGTGATACAGGATAAGAAGACAACACATGAAGTCAGGATCTATGTCGACCTAAGGAAGTTGAACGACGCATGCCTGCATGATCCATTCCCCAAACCATTTACAGATTACTGGAAAGCGTCGAAGGACAAGAGATGTATTCATTCACCGATGGCTTCTGTGGCTATCATCAAGTCAGAATCACAAAGGAGGATCGACACAAAACGACCTTCATCATAGAATGGGGATGCTACCAGTATCCAGTAATGCCCTTTGGACTCAAGAATGCACCTGCTATTTTTCCTAGAATAGTAGTATTTGCTTTTAAAGATTTCATACATAAATTTCTTGAGGTCTACTTTGATGATTGGACTATATTTGGTCTAGTAAGAGACCACATTGAGAGTCTGTGCATGACGTTGAGCCGTTGTCGTCAGTATCAGATTGCGCTTAATTGAAAGAAATGTATCTTTTTTGCACCATTTGGTGTGTTGTTGGGACATGTTGTGTGTCGCGACGGAATTTTGGTCGACCCAGTGAAAGTTGTGATTATCCTTGACTTACCACCGCCTACATTATCATGCAACTCATATTAGTTTTTGGACACACAGGGTATTACATAAAGTTTATCAGAGGGTATGTAGAGATAACTACACCTATGGAGAAACTGCTGAAAAAAGATGGGAAGTTCCAGTGGACGGAAGCCTGTCAGGAAAGCTTAGAAAAATTAAAGAACAAGATGGCCACCGCGCCAATATTGGTATTTTCTGACTGGAAGAAGCAGTTCCATGTCCATGTTGATGCATCATCTGTCATGCTCGGCATAGTCTTGACACAACTAAGTGAGGGTGCGCTTGACCACCCTATTGTCTTTGCTTGTAGAAAACTGTCAACGACGAAGAAAAATTACACGACAACATAAAGAGAAGGCCTCGCCATGGTCTATGCGATGCAGAAGTTCTGACACTACTTGTTAGGTGGACATTTTAAAATGTACACTAATCATCCAACCTTAAAATACGTGGTCAACAAGCTAGTGTTGGGGGGGGAGATCTGTCGATGGCTTCTCTTGTTCCAAGAATTTGACTTTGAGGTCATTGTTAAACTAGGGTGACTGAATGTGGGACCTGATCACCTATTGAGGATAGAAAGTGGTGAAGAACCCACTAGCCTGGAGGATAACTTGCCTGATGCACAACTGTTTGCGGTCACCATGATTGATGATCAGAATAAGGAGTTTAACGTTGTCATCCACTTCTTGAGCACAAGCTATGCACCTAAAGGGTTCACCACTGTACAGAAGAAACATTTGGTCATCAAGGCCGTTGATTATACATTGATAGTGTGACACCTATACAAGATGGGCCCTGATGAAATATTGCAACACTGTGTCTTTGACTTTGAACGACAGTGGGTAATGAGTGAAGCACATGCTGATGTTGCAGGAGGGCACTATGCTGGAAAGGAAGCTGTGCGCAAGATACTGCAAGCTAGTTTATGGTGGCCAACTATACACATGGATACTAAGAGCTTTTTTCAGCGCTGTGATATCTGCCAAAGAACAAGAAAACCATTGAGATGCGATGAAATGTCGCTTGCACCGCAGATAACCCTTCAATCCTTTGATAAGTGGGTCATCGATTTTGTAGGACCGATAAGTCCGCCAAGAAAAAGGACTGGCGCGCGCTACATTATCACTGCGACAGACTACTTAACCAGATGAGCTGAAGCCGCACCTATTAAGGATTGTACCATTGCGACTGCAGTGAAGTTTTTATTTGAAAATGTGGTGACCAGATTTGGCTGCCCGGAAATTTTGCTAAGAGACCAAGGTACGCATTTTGTTAACAAAATGATTGATGAGCTTACTGTGGAGTTCTAGATTCAACATGGAAAGACGACACCCTATCATCCTCAGACAAATGGAATGGTTGAAGCATTCAACAAGATTTTGGAGAATGCATTACCCAAGGTATGCAATGCATGCCAAGATGATTGGGACCAGAAAGTTGCAGCTATGCTAAGGGCATATCCCACGACTTGCAAGCGATTGACAGGGCACACTCCATTCAAGTTGATGTATGGACAAGAAATGGTTGTGCCGATGGAGTATATTGTGCCAAGCCTAAGAATTGTCGCGCTAACAAGAATGACCGATGGAGATGTGTTATCGAGCAAAGATTGTCGCAGCTCGTCCAAATGGAAGAAGAACGCTTCGTCGCAAGATTCCATCAAAACATTGAGAAGTAAAGGCAAAAAGCATGGCATGATCACCATATCCGAACTAAGCAATTCAAAGTCAGAGGACCTGTTTTGTTGTACGACAACAAATTTTTGAAGCATCTAGGGAAACTAAACATGCATTAGCTAGGGCCATATGTGGTCGCACATATCATTGACGTAGGTGCAATGAAGTTACATAATCTAGATGGAACGCCAGTCGCAGGAATGGTCAATGGCAGTCGCCTGAAACCTTACTATGATGGCCGCGATATGCCTAGGTAAGGCTTGAATATGTAAAAAAAAAGAGGAAAGGAAACTCTTCTGTCACAGACGGTAAATCGCAGCAAAGGCGGGAATGGCAACTAGCCATCATGTAACACCCCAGTTTTGACCCCGTTGCATTAATGTATATGATGTATATATTGTAATTAATCATGGTGTGGAGCTAAAGGCAAAAGCCCCACCACCAATTTATCATTTTATGTTCCAGCAATTAAAATCATTGTCGAAGGTATATGTCTGCACATTATAATTTTTGGCATCATGTAAATATGCTTTTTAATTAAAAACCCCAACCAGCTATGTCTATGCAACAAGTAATGAGATGGGGGCATGATTTTCCTAAGGATAGGGAGGGAAATTATTTAAACCTTTGGGATAATGGGGAAAAGCCAAATGTCAAAGGGAGAACCCATCAATCAGTCAACTACCCATTTTGTCTTTTTCCCCAATCATTAAATTCTGCCAGAATGTGGTTGAGTTAGTTATTGCATGGGGATGGGAAGAGTATGGGCAGCAATTTCGAATTTTGGGTGTTACAGCTGATTTTACCACACAAGGTGAATCACACTTTTATGGCCTTCCCTATCCCTCTGCAGACTCCTTAGACCCCATGGACCATTTTTGTACCTTTGATGTTTCCAAGATCATCCCTAAAAACATGCAAAAATTGCCATACACGACTTTTAATCCCTTTCTCGCGTATATACGTGGATTTGACCCTTAAACCTGTGTACATTGGGATGTGTGCAAAAGGCCAAATTCTTTTGGAGTTTTCCTTGATGTGGATCCGACTCACTTGTCTCCTGGCCTTCCATATGCCTTGAGATCGCTCGGATTTGACCTTTCATTACCCCATTGAAGAGCTGTGTAAGGAACCCCTTGGATACATTGAAGGCATGAGGAATTGAAGAGCAAGAAAACTATAGTCCATTGTTGCCAGAGCTTATACTTGAAGTGGGGGACTCGGTTTCTCCAATTCGTAGACGTGCCGACAGAGGTTGTCTCTATTGTAATATATGTCTTATATTAATAGAAATATCTTTTCCTATCCAATAATGTGTATTTGAATGAATATTTGATCCATGGATGATTTCAAATGCTTATATGTTATTGATTATATATTCTAGAGTAGGTCTAACACAATTATATATAGCATGCTTGTCTTGTTTATTGAATGTTGAGGAAGCAATTTATCAATTCAAGCTGGAGTTGGAAAGCTCAACGGGGATCTACATCAACCGTTCGGAATAAGGTACGAATCGAGATCCTTTAGTGTTAGATATTTGCTTTATCTTGCATATAGGAAATGATTGATTTATGGAGTCAAGCTGTCTGTTGTGGTACCCCAAGCCATAGGAATTTCTCTCCATAATAGAATTGGCGACTCCGCTAGGGATGTTCCTTGCTTTTCTTTGGGGTTTGGGGGCACAATGTGCTTGATATTTTTGTCTTGCTCTTTGTTTCTCCTTGTTTTTGTGTTGCATTTTATAGTATGTTCATCCATTGACACTCCCTTTTATTGGTTTGACCCTTGGCCTGCTTTTTACTACTGTCTTCTCTGTATATGCAGGTTTTTGGCCAAAAGTCATGTACATACGTAGATTTTTGGCCAAAAGTCACGTATACACGCAGGTTTTTGGCCAAAATCCGCGCATACATGCAACTTTTTGGCCAAAAGTCGCGTATATACACAATTTTTCTTTAAACAATCGCATACATCCTCCCTTTTGGTGAGTTTGATGTTGTGGGAAGTTGTTGGGTGGGTTGTGAGTGTGGTTGGGTCTTCCTTGGGTCTGATGTTGTCTGTTGGATGCTTCTTTTATGACCAGAGACCACCTTTTCATTGATTTTTCTTTGAAAGTAGTTTTAGTCATTTATCTTTTTTTTTGCCATTAGTGCATTACTCTTTTTTGTCTTGGTGTCTTGCTGGGCTTGTGTTTTATACTTGCTGCGGAGACTGAGAGTTTTAGATGACTTTTATTGCATTTTCCATTCTTTTATATTGAAAAATACAAAGTAGTTGCACTCTTGGTTGCATCTTAGATATGGATTTGAGGAGGTACTTGCATTGGATTGCTTGGATGAGAGTCGTATTTAGGAATTTCGTATAGGAAGGATTGCATTGACATCGAAGGAATGATTTTTTATGCATCTCATGTAGTGGCATACCCTGTTTTTCATTTGACAAAGATTGCACTTAGCATGGTTTGTTATGGTGTGCATATTTACTTCACTGCTGAGTCATAACTTCGTTAGTTGCACGATCATTTCCCTTTGAGTAATTACAGCCAATTAAAATCAACGCATAATAAAATGAATTACACTCTTTTCTTTTATAGGGTGCATCAACAAGATTAGGATTTAGAGTCTTGGAATAGTTCATTGTGAGTTAATTATCCAAGACCACTAAACAAAACATGTATGTGTATGTCCAGGTGAGAGTGTGAAATTCCTTGGTATAATTAGTGTTTCTCAGGATCCTCCTCTTACAAGGGAGTTAAGCACGAGGCAATGTGAACAGTTAATGATTGGGATGACCCCTGGTCATAACTAAGTAGAACCGGAGATATTTCCAGGATTGTATTCGTATCTGGGGGCTCTTTTGAAAGTTTCAGGCTTTGCTACCCTGCCCATACAGTCGATCCCACCTTCGACTATCCACCTGAGCATTGGTTATATTGGGGTGACCTTAGTTACCTTACCTAGGTTATCACAGGGGTACTTGCAGTGGTTATTCTGTAGGTGTCCCGACTAGGTAGAGGTCGGACAGCACAGTCGCTTTATGAGTTGAAGCTGAAGGCCACTATAATTGGTTACGTACCTCTGCTTGTAGTGTATGGGAGTTTCGAGCCTCTCCTAGGCGAGACATATCTGCTGCATTCGGGAGCTCACATATCCTCCCCTTGGTTTGCTTGTATTTTGGCTGTAGATTTTCTTAGGAGTGTGCTCTTTGTGCGCTAGTTGGCCTTTGGGATCATGGTTACTTGAGTATATTTATGCTCTCTTGAGTTCGGGTCCTTTTATTTTCGGCATGCCTGCTATCCTATCACCCGTTCTTGGTCCTAGTACAGACCCTGGTGTCAGACTTGGGGGCATCACAACCCCTTACCGTGCTCATAGATTTGGGAGTGGTCACATTCCACCCTCTACTCCATTTGTGGAGGATATTGACTCCATTCTCTCGGTCTTTACACCGGTGGTGACTCTCATGGGGCTGGTAGTGGATCCGTGAACGTTGGGTCTACACCTTACTTTCCTTTTTATGTCCCATCGTTCACCGCATTATTTCCTTTGGGTGCAGTTGTCATGATCATTCATCCCTATATCCTATAGTTTGGATTCTTTATTGACTATTTTGGGTTGTTTTGGACTAATATGGTTGTCATGTAGGGTCTAATATTTGTACACTCTCTCCAAGGTTTCGACCCGTTCATTCCTATCACAGGTATTATGTCTGAACTGGCATATAGGTTATGATATCACATCCGCTTGCACTTATGCATTGCCTTATGACCGTTCCATCTTAACCTTAGGTACGAACCCATTCCATGGCATCACGGAACCTTCATGCTATTGTTAGAAGTGGTACTATGTGAATGGTAGAGCTTTCCTATACATGGGTGTCCTAGTTAGCTCCCTTTTGCATTTGGTACCCATGCTATGAGTCCTCTCTTAGGTCTGGGAGTCCCTTTTAGTCCTGCCATGTCCTTGAGCAAGAGCCTCATACTCCTCTTGATCTTTTGCTGGCCTGTTTCCCCAGGACTCCCTTATGTCAAGTTGTAATTGCATTATCATGAGCTTTGCCTACCTCATTGAGCCTTCTGTCGGCTTTCCTGACTTTGAGTATCAGCCATACAGCCCGAGCTTGTCTCATGTCTAGCCACGCAAAGACATTTTATATATCCTTTGCAGCTTGATTCCCTATTTTTACAAGGAGGGGACTTTCACCCGAGTGTCGCTATCCTACACATGTATCCTTGCATTGAGCATAGGTATGTTCCGCTACTTGGAACTAGTTTGTTTGCCTATTTGACACTCATCTCCTCCTAGTCTGTAACTTTAAAGCGATTTTATTCTTTTTCAAGCTTTTCAAATATTTGAAAAAGTCCAAAAAAAATAAAATAAACCAAAAAGTCGGACAAGAAAAGATGTTATCTTTGGCAGCAGTCGAGTCGTGTCGCCTTTGAACAGAGCACTGTATATCACATCTGTTGGTTGGGTTAATAGTTTGACTTGAGGAGTTGTACTCGTTTATCTGAGTTTATCTCCACTGACTGGTTAAGCTTCCAGTCCCTATGGAGCCTCTGTCGATGCCTCCTGTGTCGCAGAGATGTCCCAGTTTTGCATATCGAGTCTATGCTGCCTACATTCAGTCACCATTCACCTTTATGCTCTTGTTCGAAGGAAGTTGAAACCTGAGTCAGCCATTCCTCAGTTATCTTGACTTTGCATGTCGGCCATTCCTGGTACAGTTACTGGTTCGTGCACCTTATGATCGAGTCCTTCCACATTATACAGCTTTGCTGAGTACCTCGTGTTGGATGACGGGGGATGCCTTAATGCCCTCCTTCCAATGGATTTCATCCCATCGATTTCAGATCAATTATTCTGGGACAAGAATCTAGAGTCAGTTTTGAGTGCCTTGAGACTTGCAGTCATCAGTGGCAGGTTCTCTCGCCATCGACAGTTTTTGGGAATACATCAATGTCCCCTGATCGATGGATTCTCTCAAGTGTTCGACCTCAACACATTTATTCACACTTGTTAGTTTGCACTCTAGTACCTTGATTCCCATTTTCATTATTGGTGGGTGATCTCGCGTTTGTTAACGGTATACATTAATGACCAGTAATCAAATGATGGACTACTATGTTTGACCTCGACACCTCTATTTACATAGTAGGACATGTACTTGTAGCGGTTTGTGTAGAAGACCTTCTAGATTGGTGGCATCTCTTATATGCTACCTCCTTGATCGTGCCAGTGTTCATGAGATTTCAGCTCTCGTGACTTGATTCCAGTATATGTCAGACATTTCCATCCATTATGGAGATCTTGATCCATTATATATCTTCAGCATTTAGGGAGATCATGATCCTTTGTATATCTTCATCATGGAGATTTTGATCTATTTATAATGTATGTGGTGATGACCACACATGTCATATTGTATCATGCCTATTCATGGCCATTGTACTCTTATGTATCTAGGACTACTGTATCTACTTGCAGTTATATGCAGAGCTTTATCATTATATTGTACTGATTGGATGGCTGGTTCTTCCACTAGGTTCTTCATCACTCCACTTCTAGGATGGAATTATAATGTATTTCGACAATCGTATGACCCCTCTGACCTTACACATTAGGGGGCATCTGTTACAACTGATTTTACCACACATGGTGAATCACACTTTTATGGCCTTCCCTATCCCTCTGCAGACTCCTTAGACCCCATGGACCATTTTTGTACCTTTGATGTTTCCAAGATCATCCCTCAAAACATGAAAAAATTGCCATACGTGACTTTTAATCCCTTTCTCGCGTATATACGCGGATTTGACCCTTAAACCCGCGTACATCGGGATGTGTGCAAAAGGCCAAATTCTTTTGGAGTTTTCCTTGATGTGGATCCGACTCACTTGTCTCCTGGCCTTCCATATGCCTTGAGATCGCTCGGATTCGACCTTTCATTACCCCATTGAAGAGCTATATAAGGAACCCTTTGGATACATTGAAGGCATGAGGAATTGAAGAGCAAGAAAACTATAGTCCATTGTTACTAGAGCTTATACTTGAGTCTGCATCCCTTTATCCCTTGGAGCACTTTTGTGTTCTTCCCAAGCTTGCCTCTTGCTTGTGAGCTTTCTATCGAGAGATGGAGGATTGAAGTGGTGGAGGCCCAAGTGGGGGACTCGGTTTCTTCGATTCGCAGACGTGCCGACAGAGATTGTCTCTATTGTAATATCTGTTTTATATTAATAGAAATATCTTTAACTGTCCAATAATGTGTATTTGAATGAATATTTGATCCATGGATGATTTCAAATGCTTATATGTTATTGATTATATATGCTAGAGTAGGTCTAACACAATTATATATAGCATGCTTGTCTTGTTTATTGAATGTTGAGGAAGTAATTTATCAATTCAAGCTAGAGTTGGAAAGCTCAACAGGGATCTACATCAACCGTTCGGAATAAGGTACGAATCGAGATCCTTTAGTGTTAGATATTTGCTTTCTCTTGCATATAGGAAATGATTGATTTATGGAGTCAAGCTGTCTGTTGTGGTACCCTAAGCCATAGGAATTTATCTTCGTAACATTGGGGAAAACCCATTTTTGGGGAAAACCAATTTTGACTTTTGGGGTAAGTAATCACCTAAAAATGCATGCCATTTGCTCATACATGGACGTTCTTCTTTGGGCTCACGCAGCGAAGCTTGGGAGCTGCTCTTACCTCCACGTTTTTTGCTGGCTGAGTGTTCTTCCTTCACGATTGGGCTCCTGGGCCTTTCTATCATTATCATTCACCATCGTTGGGGCTCTCTCAAGCGGCCAGGAATTCGCTGTTTGTAAAATTCGTTTTGAGTTGTTGTGGGTGTGTTTTTCCCTGACATGGTAGTCATTTCCTCATTCTCCTGAGTTGTGGATTCGTTTTTGGTGATGATATGTGGTTGGGTTCCTTTCCCCAACATTCTGTTGCATTTCCCTAATGTTTATCAAGCTGAAAATCGTTTTTGTGTTCTCAGCACTGCAATTGTGGTGTATGGAATTCGTTTTTGGCCACGTTAGGGCCAAAACGTCCTTGGGATATGATTTGTTGTAGTGGGTTGTTCTTACTCCCCTTGGCAACTAATTTCGTGGCTGAATTGTTTTCTTAAACCCAGGAATGGTGTATATTGCTGTGTGTGCAATTGGTCTTTGGACTATGTAGGAGTGGGAAGGAGTTTGTTTGACAAACCTAGTGTTTTGTAGGAGCCTCATAAACAGAACTAGAGGGTTGGCTCTCTTCTCTACACCCCCTGAATAACACTGGAAGGGAATTCATGGCTTGAGGGACTGTGCAGCAGAGAAGGGAATGATTCATTGTGTTGGGTGTGTGTGGATGCCTTAGGAGTCAAGCTAGTTCTGGTGTAGGCATCCTTAGCTCTTCAATGAGCCCACTAGCTTAACAAATAATGCTTCCATCTCTTAATAATCTGATAAACCCAAACATGGATTTGGCTTGACTGAGTTTAACATATCTTTGGCTATGTGTGAGTCTGCTTAGTTTCCTTTTCCTTGGGGAAATCATGCCCAGCTCGGGGGTGGCAGTGTTCTTGAGAGATTAAGGAGCACACTAGCCTATGGTTGGGTGGAACGTTGCAGCGGCATAGCTGGTTGCGGGGAGCTTCATTTGAAGATAAGTATTCTTGTGTGATTACTCATGCAAATGTATTGTTTATGTGAATTATTATGAACATGCTAAAATGTGTTGAATGCTTGAATTAAATGTAACTGCTGCCGCTGAATGTTAATTCTTTAGGCATCTGTGTATCTTGGTTCAATGCATTTTATTTTACATTTTATGGGGCTAAATGCCCGGGTTGATAGCAGTACTGGGTAGCGTCCTCTTCGCTAGTCGGAGGGTCGGGGATGTTACATGCCATTAAAGCATGGATACCCAAAAATATTTAGGCGATTATGGCAGCGAAGCGTCATTAATTCGACAAGTCCAAGGAGAATGGTGGCGTGCTTTTTGGTCCCATCTATCGTCCCTTCCATAACTACCCTAACAGGTACAGATCAGAACTTGAGTACGTGAGTTAATATTGGAATGTGTCGAATGGGAAGCCCATGTGATCGACAAGATGTCAAATGGGAAGCCCATGTGTTCCATCGGGTTGATGTCTTTGGGTGTTTTGTTGGTTTTGTGTTGTTGTTGAACCTGGGTTGTGTGAGTAGGGAAAAGTAGGTCAACAATGACACTAAGACCCTTACTCGAACCTTCAAACAATTGCTCGAAAGAATCCCCAAGTGGATTGGTGGGGAGGGAATATGCTTCATTCCTTGAATATAGTTTTGATTTATACTAAGGATTGACGTTTTTGTCCTCAACCGAATCATACTCCTTATCCACTCTACCTGCAGAACTAGTAACAAAAGTAATGAGATTTGTAAAGCTATAAGGTATATGACTCTCCCCTTTTCCAATATTGGATTCATGCATAGAATGTTGATCTACTACCCTTCTATCGCAATCTTGACAAGTAGGCACCTCAACCACACACCACCCACGAAAATCTTCGCAAGAATAAGATTACACATACAAACACCCCTATCTCGTATGTCCATGGTTGGTTGTTGTTTTATTTGATGATTTTTGGAATGAGGGTTTTGCTAAGTAACATGCAAGGCAATTTTTTCATCGTAGGGTAAAATTTCAATCTTATTTGCAACAAAGGGTGTGGAGATCATGGTAATGTTGTCCTCGCCCAAACCAACTCTTATGAGGTTATGACACTCAATCTACTACTCATATTGGGTTTTATGCCCTTGGCAGTAATTTGTCAAGTGTCCTTGAATGGCTTTAGGAAGTGAGTTGAAACTTGTCTTAACTTGATAACCAAAAATTGTATAGATGAACTATAAATTCCGTTGGCCTCGTGACATTGGAGTACAATTAGGGACACTCCTCTCTTGCGAGTCCATGGACAAGATATCATTTTATTTGACAATTTCCAATGTTAGGGTTTTGTTGAGAACATGCAATGCAATTTTTGTGTCACAAGGTAAAATTCTGAAAATTGTGCCAATGGAACCTATGGACATCGTGGTCATCTTGGCCTTTCCCAAACTAGCTTGCCAAAATGTTACAACACTGAATTATGTTGTTGGGATTGGTTTTGATGCCCATGGTAGAAATTCACCAAGTGTCCCTGAATGACTTTAGGAAGCAAGTCTAAACTCACCATAACTTGATAACCAATACCTGGATTGACGAACTGTTGATTCCCTTAGCCTTGTGGCATCATATTACACCTAGGGACAACCCTCTTCCATGAGTCCATGGACCAAATATTGTTTTATTCAACAATTTCTAGGACTAGGGTTTTGCTTAGTAACATGTAATGCAATTTTTGCATCACAAAGAAATAAACTTGAAAATTATGCCAATGGAGCATATGGATATCATGGTCATGTTGGCCTTGTCCAAAATAACTTGTAAGAGAAAATGGAACTCAATTCTACAGTTCGGATTTGTTTTGATGCCCCTAATAGAAATTTGCTAAGTGCCACTCGATGGCTTTAGGAAGTGAGTTGAAACTCACCATAAATTGATAACCATGAGTCAAATCGATAAACCATTAGTCTCTTTGGTCTCATGACATCGGATTACAACTAGAGAATCTGATCCCCAATGATTCCATGTACCAAATGTTGTTATATTTGATGATTTCACAAATAATCCTTGCCCTACGAGTGTTATATCATGACCAATTCACCATTTGGCACACCATGGATGTTTCTCAAGGCCTAGTCCATATTTAAAGGACAAAAGCGAGAGTCAAAATTTGTACATGAGGTCGATGTGCCATGAACAAGGTCTAAGGTCATTACAGTGTCACATAAGGAATATTTGTGTTTCAAGCAAGATAACACGATCATTGGATTTTTATCACACCATGGATGGTTCTTCAGCCCTTAAACATGGTTTCGGGACAAAAGTGAGGGCCTTAGGCCACACAAATTATTTAGGAGGTTGATGGTCCATGTGATACCAGTCTAATAACCCTTCATTGGCCTTAAGGTTCCCTTGCATCATTCGGGATTTCCTTCTATCTTGTCGGTAAAAGTATTAATTTAGCAAGGTATAAATTTAAAGGTTAAATATCATGGAGTCCTCTCCCCAACCATGTTAATTGTAAAAGATAGGGTTCATAGCACCACCGGGATTGATCAAGCAAAATCAAGATTATAACACAACATGCCATTCAAAATACTTCCATTTGACTTAACATTAGCTTCACTGTAAAACAAATGAAATACGTATCAATGTTTTAGTGCAAATGATAATATGATTACAACCAATGCACATCCTTGCACAAAAACTACGATATTATGTCTAGAAAAGTGAGGAAAGAGGCAAAACCACATGGGGAAAATCCTCCCTCAAGATAGGACAAGGCACAAACTTTTGAAATAATATGTCTTCAACGTATCCTTATCTTCACTTGAATCAGCTGAGTGAACTGCTTCTGGATGGAAGACTTGTTGAAGAAATCATGAACTCCATGATCATGTGCTGGAGTGTAGAACCTGCAAGAAGGAAGAGGAGAGACTCCTTGTATCTCATCATCTGATGAAGCAGGAGCATTATCTGAATGCTTCTTGTTGCTGTCAAACTCTGATCTGCAAACATAATCTGAAATGGAAAAGAGATTTGTGCATACTCCTTCCCAAAGAGTACAAAAAACAAGGCAATTTATTTCACACCCAATTCCCTGAATAGCTGCAAAATTGTGATGTGAATCACATGTCAATCTTCCAATATGATGTAGCACCTGTATAGATTTGATCTGAGGCTGATAAAACTCTAATATATCAGAAATAGTAGCATATGGAACAACAAGGACAAAGGCTTCAGTGGCTCCATGAGGATACAGGGCTAGACTAGGAAAATTATGAGCAACTGGGGAAAACTGATAGGTGTAAAAATATGAATGATGGGTGGGCATAAGATCTTAATCATAAGTATTTAGAACATATCCAAACATGCTTAATATCAGTCCATATATGAATAAGGACATGGATAACCAGCCAATGAAAGATAGGAAAGACTTCAAACCATGTAAGATAAATATCACTGCATAAGAGACCAATGAGGAATCAACTATTGATCTTGGGATTTGTATAGTCTTTGGATTATTCAGAGGTATGGTAGATGGTATGGATGGTGGTATTATATGTGTCATGACATGCATATCAGCCTGCAAACAATCTTCTAAATTAGATATACAAGCTTGTGAGGAAGAGCTGCTCAAAGGTAAGTCAATATCTAGCGAAAAATCACAATTTTTGGGAGATGAATCTAGTAGACTGAGAGGAGGATCATCAAAGAAAGGTTCTGATATTTCTGATTCTGATATGTCAGAGAATAAATCTATATCAGAGACATGAGAAAAGGAGAGAACTATGGCACTCAAAGCATAAGTTATATCACCTTGGAACTGCGTAGTATGACATTGTTCTGAGGAATCAGCAGGCTTCTCTAGTTCATCTGGAACTTCGATCTTGTGCTTCTCAAGAAGCTAAGACATGATGTCCATCTTCTTCTTGAAACACTTCTTCTCTGAATGAAAACCCTTGCTGCAATAAGAACAAATGGATGTGCTCCCTTTCTTCTTAACTTTCTTCATTAAATCTTCATATGAATCTTCATCTTCAATTTCTGACTCTGGCTTCTTCACAATTTGCTTCTCTTTTGATTTGAATTTCTTGCTTCCTTGAACCAAGAGAGCATGATCCTTTCCCTTTGAAGAATTAAGGACACCCATATGGATCAATTTATCTTGCTCCTTTATTAGTGAATCAAGAAAAGAATTTAAAGAAGGCATTTTCCACTTAGGAACAACAAGCCTAGTTGCATGAAAAGTAGACACAAAAACTGAGTAATCAGGACCCAATTTTGAAAGAATGGAAAGGATTAATTGATCATCTGCTTTCTCAATCCCACATTGCTTGAGCATTAGAACAAGTGACTTGGACTTGGTGAAGAAACCCTCAAGAGATTCAAAATTGCTTGGACTCAGTGAGAATAACTCAATTTCCAATTGATGCGCTCTTAGCTCATCTTGAACTCCAAAGAGAGACTCCAATTGAGTCTATACTTGGTTTGGAGTGGTCAAACCATCTAGATGAAAGAGTAGATCAAGAGAAATAGAGAGGCAAAGCATTCCATAGGCTTCATCCAACCTATTATGCCACTTAGTTTTCTCAATCACAGCATTGGGCTCATTCTCCAAAGCTAGTGTAACTCTGTATAATCCTCTACTGCGCAATAGAATGGAGATTTTGGCTTTCCATTCATGGTAGTTGAAGGAAGTAAGAATTATAGCTGATGAAGAATCCATATTGTTGAATTGATGTGCTCAAGAATAAAATCTTTGCAACCTGCAAAACAAACTAGGAGAAAATCTTGTAAGCTAGACAAGCTCTTCTTCAGAGAGGGATAGGAGATTGGAAGCACTCCTCAACTCTGTAGAACTTGATCAACCTTGCTGCTCTGAAACCATGTAGAAATAATAGATCAATGCTATGAGCAATGATGCTAAGAAGAAGCACAAGAAATAGATCTTGCTACTAAGAATTCTCACAAGCATACACAGGAAAAATAGAGAGAAGAAAAGAGACTGAATCACATGAATGAAGAGATGAATATTGGTGTGTATCCTTCCTTTGAATAATGATGAATAATAGTGTACATAAATAATACATCCCTCATAGGAAAATCGAATTGTATGGAAACAACTCATAAAGCTCAAAAAGGCTGACTTACCAAAATATAGCAAAACCCCCATAGGTGGATAAAGCACTTACTAAATCTATCAAGGACCTCACGAGTTGGCAAAAGCATGAGTGAGTTGTCAAGGAGATGGAAATAACATGCTAATCCTAGAAAATGGAGAAAAACTAATGGAGGATGGGTTGGAAACAAAAGCTCCCAGTTTCCTAGTTGACTAGCTTTTATCTTAGCCATAGAAAAATAGGAAAAACAGAAAAAGCAGAACAAAGCAGAATCTGCTGTAAAGTCCTGTATACTAATTCTGGATGGTCAAAAGGTGGTCAAGATCAACCCAGAATTGGAAATAAATCATTCCTAGGATATAGATGGCATGTATTGACTTTAAGGTGCAAGTGGATGCCAACTAATTAAGCTAGTGGGTGAATAATTAATCAAATAATGATTAATTATTTTATCCCAAGTTGTGAGTGGGTTTAATATATTCCTAAAGTATTGAATGAGATTCAAGATGCATAAATGGTCTTTTTTACCCATGACGTGAAAACCATAGAGATGAATCTTGAAAGGGACATCATTCTCTTTATTGTGCTTGAGGTATTTCAAGATTTCTACTATGCTGGATATGATCCTTCCATTTGTTATGATTAGGGCCTTCATTTTTCTACTTCTAAATACCACCAAGAATTGAGATTCCTTTTTCATGTGAGTTTGTTTCTTCATTCATTATGAATAAAATGCCATTCTGTCTATTAGTTCAAAGGATTTCCAAGCATATAGTTCCATCTTGTAATATATCCATTTCAATCGGCCTTTGTGACTAGTACTTGTGGTGCTATTCTTAATATGGATATACAAAAGTGTGAAAATGTTGATAAAGGTTTATTAATATTGTAAGAAATGTACATCACAAGGCAAGGACAAGTGATATTATATTATTTGCATATTCATACACACGTACCCAGTCTCTCAAGTACATACACATTAAAAAGTTTGTTGCATTGTAGAGTTTTTATGGTAGTTTAACCACCTAGCACCTACATTGACACAAGTGGAAGTCGGCAACACATGCAACACCATAAAACATAAGACTAAACACAATAATGCGACAAAGGGAAGGGGCACGAGGTGATGTAACTCCCTTGCAGTGGATTAATTGTGAATTGAATAGTGCATTTAAAACACACCAAGTAACACATGTTGAGAGGCTCCTTTAACGAGACCATACTTGTGACAATCATGAAAAACAATAAAGTAATAAGCTTAAGGGAGCCACCAATAGTGAGGGTGGTCCCCATTTTTGATAAAAACTCCTCGATCCAAAGAAATAACGCTATTTGCCGGATTATCAGCTATTAGGTTGTTATACCTTCGGATGTGAATAAGATTAGTCTCTCTAATCTTGCTAAAATGTTAATGATTATCCGTTCAAATCATCCAATATCGTTTCTTCCTTATGTATCATTTTCCTTAATTATGTAATCACCAACGAAGAGTCTCCAAAAATTAAAACCTTTTAAATTTTGAGAAAAATAGTAAACTCTATACCCATATACAAAACATACCTCTTTAGTTACCTACCCCATTCATATCCCATTCATATGTAAACACTTTACTTCCATCAAACCCAATAATTTTCCATGCCTCATGCCCCATCTGAATTCTAGTCCACTCTACGTTATCAATCACATAGTTTTTTAAAAAAACTACACACTTTGCATCTTAGTAGGTATAAAATACATCATGTAAGATATTACAATTAATTAAAAATAAAAGAAAATTGAAAGCAAGTTAAATATTTTTACTATCAATTTAATAATGATTTAAATTAACTTAAAACCACCTATAGTTCTCATTTTTGAAGGGCCGACAATTTACACATTATTTTTTTAAATTTTTTTTTAATAAAGAAGCCGATAGTTTAGTGAGTAACCCGTGGTTAGCGTGTGTGGTTAGAAGGGGGCACCAATAACAACTATGTTATATTATCATAACAAATCACTGGGTGTGCCAGAATATATTTCCTTTGCGGTGTCTCTGTTCTTCTTCCTCGCTGTGAATATTCTCAAAAGCTGTGACTTCATTAGCCATCCGTAGCCCCACATCGGCGGTTTTTGAGGTATTCATTTTACACCCAAAATTTCGTTTTCTTGCCTATTTCTGTTGTTGGTTTATTTGCAGAAGATTAAAACATCGATCTTTGCAAGTTTGTACAACTGGGTTTAATTGTTTCCTCTGTAATTTTTGTGGGTTTTTTGTTTATCTGATAGGAAGACAGNAGTGTGAAGTCTTTTGTCTTTCAATAGGGTTTTGGTGTGGATTGTGCCCTTTTGATGTTCCATGAAAAAATAAAGAGTTGCAATATTGGATCTTCCTCTACTCTTCAAATTCAGGAGGTTCAATCAATAATTCTCAATGAGAGGGGAGCCTATCTTGCCTACCTTTGGACAAGGGAACTCTTCATGAAGGAATTTTCCATCCAACACAACTCTTACCCAGGAAGAGGCTCCTTGACTGGAAATTCCTGTCCCACAGCGCCCTTAATTTCCATCATAAGATTTTTGACACATCATAAGATTTTTGACACAAACAGCTGACCTGCTAGGATCTGCCTTCTTTCCTTCAAATATTTCCTTGTGGCGAGTTAACCATACTTGCCAGGATATATATTTTGAAAGAACATGCCATATTTTGGAGACTGTGAGCTATTTTAGAAAGCGATCCTGGATATAGCTCATGCCATTTACTGAAGAAATCTTCAAACCACAGAGGGAGGGACAAGTTGCTGTTTAAAATTCTCAGGACTATAGACCTGACATTTTGCAGAAATTCAGTATAAGAAGAGGTGTTTAGCTGATTCTTCAAAGGATTTGCAGAAAATGCATCTTGAAGGCCCATCAATTCCTCTTCGTTTTAGATTATCCATAGTTAAAATTTGATTATGAGCCAAGACCCAGTTAAAGGAGTTTACTTTTGACAGACTGTCTGGGCCTATGCTGTTGGGATCCGGAGCGGAATTTTCAAAAGCTCTTGTTTTGGGAGCGTTTCGGGATTGTTTTTGTATAGTATATATTTTAAAATATTTGATGGATTTATATCTAAAACACATGTAGGATGTTGAATTAGCTATAGAATACATAGATTAAAACATATATAACTGTTGAAGTTGTTGAAGTTTTAGGGTTAGATTAGTTTTTAACATGAGAAATAAACTTTAATATATGAACAGAAATATACAACAATATTCAGAATAATACTGCTCAAATCAATTTAAACTGCAATAAGAATTAACCATAATTTTCATCTTTTTCGACTTTAACCCTGTGCTGGTCACTGTGTTAAGGTTGGTTCAACTTTAACACTCTGCTGGTCACTGCGTTTAAGTAGGTCCTTGCGAAAATGCTATATACAGCAACAAAATAATAACTAATGTTCAGTAGATGTCAACAGTAAAGAATCATAACCAATATTTGAATCAGCCTTATACTTAGGTGCTTTAGGTTGATCTTGTCACCGAAAGGACAAGTCAACTAGGTAAACAATTTACATACCTTGAGAGAGAGCCTATGTTGACAAATGACACACAGTCATGCTGAGTAAGGATGTAGACACATAGTGCAGAGGCACACAGTCATACCTTACACAGTCATGCTTTTACAGTCAAGCTGGAAAGACTACAGTCTACACATAAAGTGAAACTCATGGTCACGCTGGGGAAGACTCACAGTCCACACTAGAATAACAGGCTCATGGTCATGGTGGAGAAGACCCATAGTTTACACTAGAGTAACAGGCTCACGGTCACGCGGGAGGAAAACCATAGTCCACACTATAGCAAAGGTTCACGATCACAGTGGAGGAAAACCACCGTCCACACATAAATACAGGCTCAAGATCATGGTGGAGGAAAACCACAGTCCACACATAAATACATGCTCACGATCTGTTGAATTTTAAAGGTTAGATGCATTTTTATCACAAATAATAAACTTAATACAATAACATATAAACAATTGTACTGCTTAATTAAATGTAAACTGTCATAAAACAAAACAACATAATTTTCATCTCTTTTAACTTAACGCTTTGCTGGTCCTTGCGTTAACTTTAACGCTTTGCTGATCACTGTGTTAAAGCTGGTCATTGAGATGTTTCACCAAATGCCATGTACAGAAAAATAAATTAATAATGTGCAGAAGATACAACATTAAAGAATCATTACCATTATGTGGATCCGCCTTATACTCAGATAGTTTTGAGTTTACCGAAGGGACAAGTCAAACTAGGTAAACATGTTACGTACCTTGAGAGAGAGAGAGTTTAGGTAGAAGTGAACGGACCTCATATTCTCCAATAAAAAAAACAGTTCAGTCACACTCACACACAGTCATACTGCTGATAATGATTTACACAGTCAAGCTGAAAGTAGCTCACATTGATTGGGAGTGAAATCACACTATAGGACAAGTATGAGGTTAAGCTCGTGTGTACACAACCAAGATAGGATAGAGACTGTAGGTAAGAGAAAGAGAAACGCGTTGGTGTGTACACAGTCACGATGTAGGATCATAGAGTGTCACGGTGAGGGATCTCGTGATCACAGTATGCAGGAGGAGGTAGATCTCACATGAGGCTTAGAACAAATCAAGAGCTAGACTCATCACTCGTAGAGCATGAGAGACATGCAGACAATCTCTATGGAGGATCCGATAGGCAGGGTTACGGTGGAGTAGCCGGTAGGTATAGTTGTGGTGCGGATCTGGCGGACAGGCAACCGACAAACCGATGAAGCGGTGTGGATCTGGTAGACTGGTAGCCGACAAACAAATGAAGCCATTGACATAAGAGTCGTGAATGCGGAAGGTCATGTGGATGTTGCAATCCACGTAGGCAGAGGGTGGCACACCCGAGGAGAAGGCACGCGGGTAGTGGAGTTGTAACCAGGGTCCGGCAGTACAACGAACAACAGAGGTAAGTCATGCTGGAGATCCATGCAGGTAACTGGTTACCTGTGTGGATCCATTGAGGCACATAGGGGCACTATCCATATGCTAGGGGCTTTGCCATGGCATCAACCTGCTTGGTCCTAGGCCAAAAACCCGAGGAGACTACCGGGGCCCTAGGGTGCCTTTCTAGGGTTTTACTCTGCCCTAGTTAATTGACTAGGGTACCATCCTCCTTGAGAATGGGTCTCACAGCTGCACTAACTTTAACAATTACATCAATCATCTAGTAGTTATAACTTATAAGATTATCATCAAATGATCAACCATAAAAACTTGTGTAGAAGCTTGGCAAAGAAGGGAGGTACCATGACATTGTCATCAAATGATCAACCAAGTATAGGAGCTTTAGGTATAGGAAAGGAAGGGAGCGCCTCAAGAATGTGCTCTCAAAGGAAGCGAGCTTTGGTCGCAAGAGCGAGGAGGTGGGGGCCGTTCCCATGCAACATAGGTTTGGGCAAACGGAAGGGAGGGAAGTTTGGACAAGAGCTTCTCGTACCTTTCTTTCACCGAGTAGCTTCTAGCTAATCCCCATCCCCTGATGTCCTTGTCTCTTTTGTGAGAGGGAGCTACTTCTTGAAGAGAAGAAAGGAGCTGGCCAAATTCATTCGATAATGGATCCTAGACCTCTATATGTTTCTAGTCCTTCCAAAGGCCAGATTCCATCCATTCTGACAAGTCAAACAATGATACATAACCATATAAGGTATGTCAGACTTTGATGCCTTGCTTATTCGGATTCAAAGAAAGAGGGGGTGATCCCATTATTTTGTCTTTCCACATATGGATTCCTTTCCCATTGCTTGGTACCCAATACAAATGTTCCTTAATTAGAGCTGTTGCTTTGCAGAGGTTCTAAATACCTGTTATTGTTCCACTCATTTCTCCATCTAGGAATCTCAGATTCCATCCATTCTGATAAGTCAAACAATGATACATAACCATTTGAGGTAAGCCAGGCTTTGATGCCCTACTTATTCGGATTCAAAGAAATAGGGGTGATCCCATTATTTTGTCTTTCCACATATGGATTCCGTTCCCATTGCCTGGTATCCAATACAAATGTTTCTTAATTAGAGTTGTTACTTTACAGAGTTTCCAATTACCTGTTATTGTTCCAATCATTTCTCCATCTAGGCATCTCATTCTTGTCTTCCTAAGTATTTTTTGCACAGTATTTCTTTCAAAACTATTTAGCACCCAAAGCTATATTCAGAAGTATGGTTTCCCTTATCCCTACTCTGCCTTTCACTTGAGGGCAGTCTCCCATTTAGCTAAGTGAAACTTTTTGTGATTTGATTTCCCTCCTTTCCATAAGAATTTGCGTAATTTCTTACTAATGTTGTTCATAACACCTATAGGAGCAAGCAAAGAAGTACAAACATTTATTGGAAGAGATGAAAGAACTAATTTGGTGAGAGTTTTTTTACCTGCCAAATTAAGCCATTGATTGCCCCATGATTGAACTTCTTCTGTCGATATTTTGAACAATACTTTGCCAATCCCTAGCATTGCTTGATTTTAGAGAAATGGGGACTTCTAAGTACTTTAAAGCGTACCAATCACTCTGGAAATTGAAACCCAATATTCTAGAAATCACATTAAGAAGACTGGAAGAGCAATTCCAACTGAAGATATTACTTTTGCCTTTGTTGACAAGGCCCCCAGAGGCAGTCAGAAAGAGATCCAAGGAGACTTCAAATCTTTGAGCAATAGTTTTTGAAGCATTGCCCAGAAAAATGGTGTCATCCGCGAACTGAGCATGATTTGCAGCGTTAGTTCCCGAGCTATAATAATTCCAGGCAAGGAACCTTCCTCTCTGTGTTGCTTGAGATTTCTGCTTAGCATTTCCACCATAATGATGTACAAAAAGAGAGATAAAGGACATCCTTGCCTCAATCTCTTGGAGGCTTGAAAGAAATGACTTGGCTGACCGTTTATCAGAGGAGCTATCCATGGCTGTCCAATGGAATCCTGTATCCATTTGATACAGAGAGGGCAGAAAACAATTTTTTCCAAAACTAAGAAGAGAAATTGATGCCTTACTTTATCAAAGGCATTTGTGAAATTTAACTTGATGGCCATTCCACTTTCCTTTCTGGAGCTACTTGAGTGAATTGCTTCTTGAACAACTGCTATGTTAATAGTTATTGATTATTTCCCTTCGAGAGATGAAACCCTTGGTTCTCAGATATTAGCTTTGAAAGGATCTTCTTCATCCTTGTGGCCAAGATTTTGGTTAGGATTTTTTACGAGGAGTTGCCAAATGAAATAGGACTGAACCTTGACATAGAGATTGGTAGGGTCACCTTTGGGTTGAGAGCTATAAATGAAGAGTTTGTGGCTCACCTTGACATAGAGATTGGTCGGGTCTCCTTTGGGATGAGAGCTATAAAAGAGGAGTTTGTGGCCCCATCGATTTTTTCCGTCTTTGTGGCCCATCTTAGCATTCTGCAAAAATCTTTTTTGATAATACTCCAACACATCTTGTAGAAATTTATTTGGAACCCATCTGGGCTTGGGGCCTTATTAGGATGCAGGGGCCAAATTGCATCCAACAGTTCTTCTGAGATCGGTTTTGATAAGAGATCATTACCATCTGAATAAATTAATTTAGTGATGTGTTCACACATTTTGCTCGCTGCATTCTAGTTAATTTCCCGTCCCTCTGAATACTAAGCTTTGTAAAAGAGAAAAGCTTCAATATGAATTACTTTTTGATTTGTTATGGAGCTGCCTTTACCATCTTTTAGTTTAAGAATGGTATTACGCCTTGCTTGCTCTTGACATTGATTGTGGAATTTTTTTTGTGTTCTTATCTTCTGTCTTCAACCATAAGCATCGGGGATTTAATCTCCCCTCTTCTCCTTCTTCTTGCCTGGCTAAATATTGAATTTAAAGATCCAAGGCGTGTTTTTTTTTGAAGATTTCATCTGTTGTGGGAATTTGCTCCCTGTTCATCTGAAGCATGTCTAAGGTTTTTCCTGCGCCAACTTTCTTTCTTGCCCTGGGTCTTTGTAGCTTGACTTGACCTAGGATTTAACTGTAGATTTTACCCTTCTCAATTTAGCTTCCCAAATATAGCATGTGGAGCTAGAGATATGAGAATCCTTAGTTTGCCTAATTATCTGAAAGACTTCCTTCAATTACATCCAAGTAATGTTGAACCTAAAAGGAAAAGGTCCTTGATTTCCCAAAGGAGAGGATAGCAACATAATCGGTTTATGAACGAACGTTGTTGAGGGCAAACTCTTAGAATGCAAAATTGAACCCTTAAGAATAACAGAGCTACTTACCAAGAATCTGTCAAGGCGAGCAACAATATATCTAGGTCCAAGTCTCCTGTTTTTCCAAGTGAATTTCCCTTGCTTTGGTTTGATGTCTATTGGATCCCACTCCACTTGCAGGTCCTCAAGGTTTTCTCCAAACGGATCGCACACTTTAGTTCCACCTCTTTTTTCATCAGGGGAAATTATAGTGTTAAAATCTTCAACGGCTATATAGTTGCGATATATGCCAAGTTCCTTTAAAATAGAAAGGGATTTCCAAATTTATTTATTTAATTGTAAATATTGGGCAGGGCTGTAAATATTACACATCTTGTTTATTTCATTTCTTTCCAGATCTCCAGCTTGAGTAACAACCAGTTTGCATTCTCCCGACAAATTTTGAGTTTGTATTTACTGCTATCCCACCAAGTTAGCAAACCTCTAGAGTTTTCTTGTGCACTCACTTCAAGTCCTTATCTTTTTTTTTTCCATATTTGTCCCATTTGTATTTTCCATATTTGTCCCATTTGTTCTTTACTACATTCTTTATCCATTTTTGTCTCCTGGATTATGAGGACTGAAGGGAACTCTTCAAGAAGATTTTTTCCATCCAACACAACTCTTACCTAGTAAGATGCTCCTTGATTGGAAATTCCTGTCCCACAGTGCCCATAATTTCCATCATAAGTTTTTTGACACGAACAACTGACCTGCTAGGATTTTCCTTCTTTCCTTAAGATATTTCCTAGTGGCGAGCTAACCATACTTGCCATGATATATTTTTTGGAATAACATGCCGTATTTTGGAGATTCTGAGCGTTTTAGAAAGCAATCTTGGATATAGCTCATGCCATTTACTGAAGAAATCGTTAAACTGCAGAGGGAGGGACAGGTTGCTGTTTAACACTCTCTCAGAACTATAGACCTGACATTTTGCAGAAATTCAGAGTCTAAGAAGAGGTGTTTAGTTGATTCTTCAAAGGATTTGCAGAGAATGCATCTTGAAGGCCCTTCAATTCCTCTTCGTTTTAGATTATCCATAGTTAAAATTTCATTATGAGCCAAGACCCAGTTAAAGGCATTGATTTTTGACCGACTGTCTGGGCAAAGGGAAGGGAGGGAAGTTTGGACACGAGCTTCCTGTACTCTTCTTTCACCGAGTAGCTTCCAGCTAATCCCCATCCCTTGATATCCTTGTCTCTTTTGTGAGAGGGAGCCACTCCTTGAAGAGAAGAAAGGAGCTGGTCAAATTCATTCGATAATGGATCTGGGACCTCGATATATTTATAGTCCTTCCAAAGGCCAGATTCCATCCATTCTGATAAGTCAAACAATGATACATAACCATTTTAGCTAAGCCAAACTTTGATGCCCTGCTTATTCAGATTCAAAGAAAGAGGGGATGATCCCATTATTTTGTCTTTCCACATATGGATTCCTTTCCCATTGCCTGTTATCCAATACAAATGTTCCTTAATTAGAGCTGCTGGTTTACAGAGGTTCCAAATACCTGTTACTGTTCCAATCATTTCTCCATCTAGGCATCTTATTCTTTTCTTAAGTATTTTTTGCATAGGATTTCTTTCGAAAGCATTTAGCACCCAAAGCTATATTCAGAAGTCTGAGTTCCCTTATTCCTACTCTGCCTTTCACTTGAGGGCAGTCTCCCATTTAACTAAATGAAACTTTTTGTGATTTGATTTCCCTCCTTGCCATAAGAATATGTGTAATTCCTTACTAATGCTCTTCATAACACCTATAGGAGCAATCAAAGAAGTACAAACATTTATTGCAAGAGATGAAAGAACTGATTTGATGAGTTATTTTACCAGTCGAATTAAGCCATTGGATGCCCCATGATTGAATTTTTTTTTGATATTTTGAACAATACTTTGCCAATCCCTAGCCTTGCTTCATTTTAGAGATATGGGGACTTCTTAGTACTTTAAAGCTGATCAATCACTTGTTGATTCTTGAGCAACATCGAGAGCCATTCTCTGGGAGAATGGAGGCACTTGGTCAGTTACCAGGAACTTGATTCAGTTTGGGACTGAAAACTCAGCTTGGGGTTGAGAGCCACTCTGTAATATCCCCTGAATTATAAACATTATTTGTAATATAAAAATATCGACTGTATATTTTGATGATGAGTTTGAACTT
This sequence comes from Pseudotsuga menziesii, assembly GCA_001517045.1. NCBI lineage: Eukaryota > Viridiplantae > Streptophyta > Pinopsida > Pinales > Pinaceae > Pseudotsuga > Pseudotsuga menziesii. The sequence goes on along the minus strand of LPNX011055243.1, from coordinate 428,048 downwards.
TGGCTGATCGCGGAGTTCGTCCAAACGGTCCCTGGAGGACAGTTGTAACTGTTACATTTTGCCTTTAATGAAATTCAGAATGAAAAGGACAAGCCACGTTAAAACAGGTGACAAAGTACACTAGGCGCTAGAACAACCTAATGGCGTTGGACAGACCTTGGAGAAATTAGGGCGTAGTGGTTGATGGGGATTCAATAGAGAATGGACTATAGCTACAAAATAAGATCGGATAGACCCTGGAGCAAATCACAACACAATGGTTGACGGGGATTCCTTGGGGAATGGATTGTAGCTGCAAAGTAAGACCTAGGCAACCAAACTATAAGTAAGCATATGCGAGGAGGTAAGACGTTGCTGAGTACGCTGGCAAAGAATGAAATCTTGCTATGTTAGCACTCTGTGTTAGGCAAGAGTTGAGAGAAATACTTGTTGTGTGAGCACTCTGTGTTAGGCAAGAGATTTCTGCCTGGAAAATTGAACTAAGGTTAGCTGTCTCTGCTCTTGGCATGCATAGTTTAGCTCAGTGGTGATTGATGACAGAGCAGATCTGTGCCTAATCTACGGTTGGGTGGAACGTGGTTGTTCCCCTTTCATTGCGGTTTGATTTACAAACAGGTTTCATTATTGGGTTTTATTTTTTGCAAATCTATTTAGCTCAGGGTATGTTTGTATGGGTGTAAATATGTGTTTTAATATCAGTGAAATGATAATTAGTAGCTTTAGATTTATTGTTGGAAATGAGGTTGATGAACTGGTGTACTCATACTCTGTTTTGAATGATTGTGCCTTGCATTGGTAATTTTGTAACTCAAATGGTGAAATACTGTTCCTGTAAAGAGTTATCTGTATGCAGCATGAATTCCTTTGATTGATGAGCTCAGGGTATGTCTGTAGGTATAAATATGTATGTTTCAATGTTGATAAAATGATCAAGAACAGTTTTAAGTTTTGTTGATGAAAGCATTGCTTAGGAACTGGTGTATTACTCCTGCTTGGCTGAAGGTCTGTGACTGTAGTTAGTTATATGGCTTCTAGGGTACAGTAGCCATGCTCTGTTCCAAAGGTCTAAGGTTCTCCCCTTGGTCACATGGACTTTCTAAGTGCTGTAAATACGACTCCATGGTGAGTTACTTGGATGTTTTATTGAACTACTGTTTATGACTAGTGGTAGGGGACTCCTGTAAAAGGTTTAAGTGCTGACTGGGTAAACCCTTCCCAGCTTAGGGAAGCCCTTGTATAATATTTTTAGACCTTAGATGAAGGTTAAACCTGTGAAGGAAAGTGTGGTAACTAGCCACTAAAACCTACTTTAGAATTCCTAGCTTGAATTCAACCTAAGTAACGAACTTGGCCTATGTCTGCGAGGCCACCGAAGGTGAACAATCCCTAGGTTTCACCCAAGAAAACACATAGTAAAAATAGTGTAGAATTTTATAAGGAAAGGGACTGTTTCCGCAATCTGCAATCTGCATTGCGGGAAGTTCAAAACATAAAGAAGAATGTGCTTTTCGCACTCCGCATTGCAGAGGCGGAATTGCGGAAGGGTAAAGGTGAAATGGAATGCATACTTTCCGCAATCTGCAATCTGCATTGCGGAAGGACAAAATTATAGCGAGGTTAAGCACTTCCGCAATTTGCAACCCACATTTAATCAAGATCGATGGTAGAGGTTGATTTTGCAAGAAATCAACGGTGCAGAAGGAGTTGTGCGAAAAGTAGAAGTCCAAATATAAAGGTTTTTAAGTGTTTTCGCAACCCGTAATCTGCAATTGTGGAAAGCGGGAAGCAGAAGGTAAAAATGTACAAAATACGAGGGTTTCCGCAATTCGCAACCTGCATTGCGGAATGCGGAAAGCAGAAAGGAAAAGTGGTTAAATGATGGGGTTTCCGCAATCCGCAATGTAGAATGCAGAAAACGAAAGGAAAATATAAAGAAATATGGGGTTTCTGCAATCCGCAATATGCATTGCAGAATGCGGAAGGCGGAAAGTGGAAGAAAATATATAAAGAAATTATGGGATTTCTGCAACGCATTGCAGAATGTGGAAAGTGAAAAAGTAAATTGTAAAATATCGAGGTTTTCGCAATCCGCAATCCGAATTGCAGAATGCGGAAAGCGGAAAAAGGGAATCGACAATATTGAGGTTTTCGCAACTCGCAATACGCAATTGCGGTATGTGGAATTTGGAGAGGGTAAATTGTAAAATATTGAGGTTTTCACAACTCGCAATTGCGGAATGCGTAAAGTGGAGAGGATAAATTGTGCAAATGTTAAGGCTTTCCGCAATCCACAGTTGTCGAATGCGGAAAGGAAAGTTGAATCAAATACATGGGGTTTCGCAATCCGCATTGCAGAAGCGGAATTGCGGAAGGGACCTTTAATTGCAGAAGGGACCTTTAATTGCGGAAGGGATTGTTAATTGCGGAAAGAAATTTTAATTGCGAAAAAAACTTTTAATTGTGGAAAGAACTGTTGCAGAAACAATTAAGCGTAGCAGGTTATATGGGTATGTCATATGTGAGAATTTTTTTATATATATGCGTTTTAGCAAGTTATATGGGTATGTTACACACTCTCTGGGAGAATGAAGGCACTTGGTTAGTTACCAAGTTGTTGACGTTGGGTCAACTTGATGTAGCCTAGGGTTGAGGCACCTGGTCAGTTACTAGGACATCACTAGAAGCCCTAGACTTGATCTAGGCATGTGACATACTCCTCTTGGTCAATGAGTGATGGGATCTTCTCATGGGACTGGCCACCCCTTGTTGAAGATACATAGCCCACGACCGTGAAGTCAATGAGGAAAACAAGATAAATCACTTTCCTTAATTTTTAAAGTTGTACATAGAGTTGTCATGAAGACCAAGGAGAACTCTTGAGATGACTTAATGAACCAAGAAACCCCTTAAGGGTCCAAGCACCCTCAATATTGTTCCAAGTACCATGTGGTAAAAGGTTAAAATATAAAAGTCAAATGGTCAAAAAGATTAAAAAGATTAAAAGACCATAAAAGATTAAAATAAAATAAAAGTCAAAAGGTGAAAAGATTAAAAGGATTAAAAGACCATAAAAGATTAAAAGATAAAAGTCAATGGTCAAAAGATTAAAATGTCAATGACCACAAAAGATCAAAAGGTTAATATGATTTCCGATTTTTGTGGATTCACCATTCATTAATGAAATATAAATTAAGATGATCTTCATTTGTTTTCATCATCATCTGAAGACTGATCTCATCACATATGAGGAAATTCGTGGGGTTATCTGCTAGTGTTCTCTCTCTATCTCGTGACAGTTTTGGAACCAGCTGCATCTATTGAGGGATTGATTCAAGTGCTCCACCAGTCCATGATAGGCCTACTAAGGCCACCCACAGTTCACGACAGCCCTGCTAGGGCCACGCTCAGTCCACCTGATCCTTGTTTAGGGCCTGATCCGTGGTTCAACAGCACTGTTAGGGCACTCATAGGTCACGGCAGCTCTTATTGAGGTTTGCATTAGCAGACTGTACCATCCAAGGGCACAGACAGGCAGGTTGAGGTTGGTTGAAGGCTATTCCAGACACATGGCAACATACACATGAAGTTTGGGGTTTGATTATGGCAGATTGGTGGCAATAGCATGGCAACATACACATGAAGTTTGGGGTTTGATTATGGCAGATTGGTGGCAATAGATATCTGGAAAAATCTTTTTGTTTATTAGGATTCTTTTTGTCTATGAAGCAAACTCAAACTTGATGTAAATGTTTCTCTCTTACCTACTCTTGTACAAACTCAGTCATCTCATTTAGAGGATGGATTATTATTTGTTTTAGGTAAGGGAGGATTTGTAATGTCCCAAATTTTGCATTGGGTCACAATGGCCAAATAACATTTTCCATATTCATGAAAGTTGTCAAATGGATGCTAAAAGTCAAATAATTGCCAAGGAGGAAAAGCACTAGTTTCCTAGGTTGGTTGTGGAAGCTTTGAGATTTGGAATAAGGGGGATAATAAATGATGTTTAGACATTAGAAGGGGATAAATATTTAATAATGCTGCTTATTAAATAAATACAAGAGAAAATGGAAGTGGCAATGGAGCATGAAGACACATGGAGACTATGGGGCCCACACTAGCTAGAATTCCTATGTTAAATGTCATCCTCTTCTTGTAATTTTGAATTTATGGGAAGCCTAATGTTTTGGGATGGATTATAAGGTTAATATACTTGTCCATATACTTCATAGGTCGAATTTGGATGAATTGTAACTTACATGGGAGAGGAAGAGCCAAATGGGAGTTTCATGGACACTTGGCTAGATTCCCGTTACATTTATGACATCTATGACACCAATGATGGAGATTCTATGACAGTTATGACACAAGTCAGATCTGAAGGCTTACATACTGACATGCCAGGACTGAATAGAGCATCTTAGAGGTCGAATTTGGGAGTTGGAGAAGGCCAAGAGGCTCCTACTCAAATTTGGGAGAAGAGGGAAGGTGAAGAGAGAGGCCACATGGCATAGCATGAGCAACCACACCAATTCGACTTGGATTTGGTTTATGGATGGATTTGGAACCTTAGAAGACTAATAATGTTTATAAAATACAGGGATCAGCCATGAGAAGAGGTTTTTGCTCATTTGTGAACTGTGAGAGCTAGTGGATGACTAGTTTTCTTACTTAAGCCAATTTCGAGGGTGAAAGATTCCCATCCTAGTTGGTGTTTGGAAAGGCCACTCAGGTCTTTCATGGAGCTTTAATGGAGTCTTATTTGCAGGTGTAAGCCACAGGAAAGCATGTGGATTCTTCTATTACAACACTCTCTCTCAACTATTTTTAGTTTTCACACCATATTCATGCCAATGGAGGGATTGCGCTTTGGGTGAGCTATTGATCTCTTTGGGGAAGATTATAATGCCAATTATATTATGTGCTGATGTATATGCTCTGTATTTCATGTTTAGAAGACTCTCAGGTCAAAATACCCAAAAGAATTCATGTAAAAATGTTGAACAATGAAGAAATAGTGTCATTTCCCCACTATCTTGTTGTGAACCATTGCAATGCTGATGATTTCGAATTGGAAGAACCTTTCATTGGCCATTTATGTTTGTAATTAGTTCAGTATTCTTTGTTATTCATTCTCAGAAAGTTTCAAGTCGAAATTCCCAAGATTTGTATGCCAAAACGACTTTTTATGAGACTTTGAAAAGGTACCTTACACATACCCAGCCTCTGTTCATAAATTCAAGTGACTTTGGGATCATTTGTGAAGCCATTTCCGGCAATTACCCAGGGGGAATTGGAGCCCCAATTTGCTAGTAAAGACTCCTACTTTGAACAGAACATTAAACAAGTTTGCAGAAGTAATTGGGAGGTCACAAAACATACATGAGCATGATATTGAAGTTGTATTATCAGTCATGTACCTTCAGATAAAATTTGGAAGCATTTGGGTCAATTTGGAGGTCTAGACATCAAAACTAGTCAAGAGCCAAAATTGTGAAAAAATTGGAAAATTAGGCATTTTAATAAAATTCCAAAAAGGGGACATTACAGTGGTATCAGAGCATGATCTTGGAACCTGACGTGGTCTGATATTTATGAGTACAATAATTCAGGTACCACCATTATATATTGTAACCAAAAGTGCTTTTGTTGAAGAGGAAAAAAAAAGTAGGAGAAGAAGACAATTTTTTGGAAACTATGACTAGGCATGAAAAGAGAACCTCATATGATGGTGTCTAGGAGATGATAAAAAGCATGGAACCTATATTTGAAGACATGACCAAGAATATTATGAAAGGATTTGAATTTTTGGCTATCCAAAGTTGGGAAAAATATATTGATTTTAAGAAAACTAAGGGGAAAAATGCATCAGTTTGCTTGAAGGGGCAAAATGAGGATACCAATGAACCACCTTGTTCTGAAATAGGTGGAGTAGAAGAAGTAGTACATGAAGATGATTGAAATTCACTCCCAAGTGACTCTGAAAAATATGAAGAGACATCACATGAGTATGAAGAAGTTTTTATTGAAAATACTGAAGATAATTTTGAGACACTTGCTACCTTGGAAATGAAACAAAGAGCACCTATTGATGGATGCTTGAACTATGAAGGAGTACCTACTGATGGGTGCTCACAACTCTATGTTGGTGACATAGAGATCAGATTTCAAAATGTTGCTGCAAGCCAAAATTCCATTAAACATGAAAATGAAGACCTTGTAGCAGTTGAAGAAGAAACAAGATCAACTTCCCCATCACCACTTGAGCTTCATGAAGTTGGTCCAAGCAAGAAGGAAGAAGATGAGGAGGTTCATTTGCAAGAGTCTCATTTTCTTGAAGGGTCCTCAAAGATGAATGAAAAGAAGATCCAAGAAGCCCTTAGCATACTCCATGACACTCAAGCATTGGTATCAAATTCTTGTTGGAGAGCTACTTCCTTGGAGGATCCATCCTTCCTTGAAGACATGGAGAAGATCCAAAGAGCAATGTGCAACATCAAAGGTAATTTCATGTCTTTGATTTTTGATAGAAAAAATGCCATTGAGCTTATTGAATGGTTACATGAATCCTACTTGAAGAATAATGAATTTATTGATAAGCTCACAATTCATAATGAGCAACTTCTTGAAAAGTTGCAAGACACTTGTTTTTCCTCCGATGTTTCAGATTTTCATAAGGTAGATTGCTTGGAGGATTCTCATGACATGATGGATCATGAGAAACATGAAAAATTGCAGGTTCTTGATGTGCTTGAGGATTACAGTGATGAGATCCAATCACTAGTAATGGTGGAAGAGGAACTTGAGTTGCCTCTTGAAAATGGTTACACAATTTTTGAAGAAGTGCTTAATTCCACCACCTTGGAACCAACCCATGAAGAAATTTTTGCATTTTCTAGGGAGGTGAATAATCCTACCCCTATGGATACTTCACATTATGACAATGTTTCACTTACTGATCATTTGGGTGAGTTGGTTCTTTCTCCTACATCCTACACTTCTAAATTTTGCAACAGTCATCCTAATGAAGTATGGGTGAAAGGTTTCTTTTTGATGGTGCCACATGAAGAGCATGGAAATTCTATTTCTCCTTTTGATGATGGAATTATTAGAGAACCATCTTATTTACATTTGCAACAGCATCCTTGTTTACATTATGATTATACACATCTACATGGGTGCACCTATGATGTTCATTTGAGTCACTTGAAGATTCATGGTATTTCTTGCTCAACGCTTGGTTCATTTGGTGTTGGAGGAACTTCATCCAACACTTGGGTGAAGAGGGATATGATTGAGGAACATTATTATTGGCAGCAACATCCTCTGTTATTTTATGATGATATACATATTCATGGGTGTTTTGATGAGACTTCTTTGAGCCACTTGAAGTCTTCCTATTTTATTTGCTCCTTATTTGGTTCATATTTTGGTGGAGGTTCTTTATTCACTTCTTGGATGAAAGAACAAATGGGTGATTATTATTTTGATGCATATTACATTCTTTGGGAGCAGCATTATAGGACATGGGATCCTCACCTATGTCATTGGAGCAGATTTGATTGGTCACTTGAAGCATGTATGTACTTGGCAAATGGTAGTCTACTCACTGGGAGGTATAAGCACTTTCATGGTGAGGCACCTCCTTGATGTACATTCTTATTATGTTGTTATATACTTTGATGATATATATTATGCACTCATGGTGTTTGGAAGAATGGATACAAGAAAATGGGATCCAAGAATTCTCTTTCCAAATGGTATGGGTTGGAGAGCACTCTTAATCGTTGGAGTGCAATCCAAGCAATGGGACCCTGGGATAGTCATTAGTCCCATTGATTTCAAATTCTTTGGGAAACAAGCAATATGGGAGATGGATTCCCCACTTAATAAGGTGATGTTAATCAGAGTAGCGCAGCAGCAAGCATGGTGGTTTCTCTCTGAAATCTTTATGGAATCTCAAAGACTCAAGGTGGGCAGCTCAGTGGCAACTTCAAAGAATCATACAGAAAGCAGGTTCTTCAACAACCATGTTTGAAATTGCTTGAGGACAAACAATATTGGGAAGGGAGGATTTGTAATGTCCCAAATTTTGCATTGGGTCACAATGGCCAAATAACATTTTCCATATTCATGAAAGTTGTCAAATGGATGCTAAAAGTCAAATAATTGCCAAGGAGGAAAAGCACTAGTTTCCTAGGTTGGGGGTGGAAGCTTTGAGATTTGGAATAAGGGGGATAATAAATGATGTTTAGACATTAGAAGGAGATAAATATTTAATAATGTAGCTTATTAAATAAATACAAGAGAAAATGGAAGTGGCAATGGAGCATGAAGACACATGGAGACTATGGGGCCCACACTAGCTAAAATTCCTATGTTAAATGGCATCCTCCTCTTGTAATTTTGAATTTATGGGAAGCCTAATGTTTTGGGATGGATTATAAGGTTAATATACTTGTCCATATACTTCATAGGTCGAATTTGGGATGAATCGTAACTTACATGGGAGAGGAAGAGCCAAATGGGAGTTTCATGGCACTTGGCTAGATTCCCCTTACATTTATGACATCTATGACACCAATGATGGAGATTCTATGACAGTTATGACACAAGTCAGATCTGAAGGCTGACATACTGACATGTCAGGACTGAATAGAGCATCTTAGAGGTCGAATTTGGGAGTTGGAGAAGGCCAAGAGGCTCCTACTTAAATTTGGGAGAAGAGGGAAGGTGAAGAGAGAGGCCACATGGCATAGCATGAGCAGCCACACCAATTCGACTTGGATTTGGTTTATGGATGGATTTGGAACCTTAGAAGACTAATAATGTTTATAAAATACAACGATCAGCCATGAGGAGAGGCTTTTGCTCATTTGTGAAATTGTCATTTGTGAATTGTGAGAGCTAGTGGATGACTAGTTTTCTTGCTTAAGCCAATTATAAGGGTGAAAGATTCCCATCCTAGTTGGTGTTTGGAAAGGCCACTCATGTCTTTCATGGAGCTTTAATGGAGTCTTATTTGCAGGTGTAAGTTACAGGAAAGCATGTGGATTCTTCTATTGCAACACTCTCTCAACTATTTCCAGTTTTCACACCACATTCATGCCAATGGTGGGATTGTGCTTTGGGTGAGCTATTGATCTCTTTGGGGAATATTATAATGCCAATTATATTATGTGTTGATGTATATGCTCTGTATTTCATGTTCAGAAGACTCTCAGGTCGAAATACCCAAAAGAATTCATGTAAAAATGTTGAACAATGAAGAAATAGTGTCATTTCTCCACTATCTTGTTGTGAACCATTGTAATGTTGATGATTTCGAATTGGGAGAGCCTTTCATTGTCCATTTCTGATTTTAATCAGTTCAATATGCTCTGTTCTTCATTCTCAGAAAGTTTCAAGTCGAAATTCCCAAGAGTTGTATGTCAAAATGACTTTTAATGAGCAAACAATGACCATTTCCACTCCATTTTGATATATGCCATGGTAATGTTTATTATTTCGAATGGAGGAATGTATCTCTGATAAATGTATGATGGATGGACTGTAATTAATGTGTATTTCAAGTCTCATGTTCAGTACTTAAGCATTGGAAGCCATTTTACTCATTTTTATTGCATTGGGAGAAGATTTGGTGCATTTTCCCCAAGGGTCGAAATTGTGACTTGGAAGTTGTTTTGGAAAGAGTCATAACAGCCTATGTAAACTGAACCATGATGCATATGAGACTTTGAAAAGGTACCTTACACATACCCAGCCTCTGTTCATAAATTCAAGTGACTTTGGGATCATTTGTGAAGCCATTTCCGACAATTACCTAGGGGAAATTGGAGCCCCAATTTGCTAGTAAAGACTCCTACTTTGAACAGAACATTAAACAGGTTTGCAGAAGTAATTGGGAGGTCACAAAACATACATGAGCATGATATTTAAGTTATATTATCAGTCATGTACCTTCAGATAAAATTTGGAAGCATTTGGGTCAATTTGGAGGTCTACACATCAAAACTAGTTAAGAGCCAAAATTGTGAAAAAATTGGAAAATTGGGTATTTTAATAAAATTCCAAAAAGGGGACATTACAGATTATATATGATTCAGTCAAAGACACCTTGATGCTTGCCATAACCCCACTAAAGATAGCCAAAGAATGTTTTGACACTATGAATAATTTGTATGAAAAGAAAGCACCCAACCAGAAAAGAGTCTCGAAGAACCGGTTTCGTTATTTGAAGATGGAGAAGGATGAAGTGGTGGCCTCCTTCACAAAAATATCCAGGTAAGAGATCAACTCTCAGCTATTGGTACTTTAGTAGATGATAATGATCTTGTCCAAATTGTTTTTGATGATCTTCCTAGTTCTTGGGAAACGTTTTGGCTGCCATAAGTGGTAGGGAAGTTTCGCCAAAGTTTGAAAGAATATGGTATGTGTGCTTGGAAGAAGAAGGCATAATTTAAAGCAGAGCTAGTGATGTTAAGGAAGGGAATCTTTTTCTTGTAGCCAAGACAAAGAAGTTCAAGAAATCCTTTCATCCAAAGAAGAAAGATAAGAAGCCTGTAGGTAAGCACCTTGATGTATATAAGATTGAATGTTTTAATTGTCACAAGATGGGACGTTATGCTAGAGATTGTAGGCAGTCAAAGAAAAAATTCAAAAGAAGATTCCAAGCATCCACAACAGAAGAACCAAAGAGGAAGAAGAATACTAAGTCCTCCATAGAAAAAGAATCAAGAAGAGAATACTACCTAATTTCTGTGCTCTTCGGATCCATCACCAATAGTGCCAACTCTTGGTTGGTGGACAGTGGAGCTTCAAGATACATGACGAGATTTCGTGAAGCTCTTACCAACTACAAAAAGAAGTTCAATACTCAAGTAGAACTTGGAGATGATACCATCTATGAAATCGAAGGAGTTGGTTCAACATCAATTCGACTTGATTCTGGAACTATTCTGCATATTGAGGACATATGATATGTCCTTGGCTTGAAGAAGAATCTCCTCTCAATTGCTGGATTAGAAGACAAAGGCTACTGAGTAATCTTCATGGATATAAAGGTTCTTCTATGGTCAAAGAAGGAAAATATGAGTTCAATTGAGATGATTAGGGTTCGAGAAGGATGCCTTTACAAGGCATTTGGACATTCCACTCAAGCATTGGTTCACAACACAATCAATCCATTTGAATTATGGCTTCAAAGGCTTGGACACTTTCATTATAAAGCTCTTCCTGGTATTCAAAAGATGGTAACATGTATGCTTGAGTCTCCTTATGAACACGATGGTATATGTAAAGGCTGTGCCTTAGGCAAGAATATCAAGAAATCCTTCCCTAAGAGTAACAATAGTTTTGAAGGGACTTTGGCATTATCCACTTAGACATATGTGGACCTATGACTTCACTCTCTTTAAGTGGTTGCTTATGCAATGTATTGTTAATAGATGATCACTCTCTCAAATCTTGGATTTACTTCCTAAAGGTTAAAAGTGAAACTTTTGATAAGTTCAAAGAGTTCAAGGCTCTAATTGAAAACCAGACAAGAAGTCACATCCGTACCTTAAGATCAGACAATGGAGGTGAGTTTGAATCTAATGAGTTTGATGATTTTTGTCGAGAAGTAGGAATCGAGAGGGAGCTAAGGGTGCCAATGCCATACAACCCTCAACAGAATGGAGTTGCAGAGAGGAGGAACATGACAATTTGTAAAGCTGCCAAAGCTATGTTGTGTGATTGTTGGTCGCTATGGACAGACCTGGGTTTGCTATAATTAACCAACAACACCCCTAGCTCACTGGCCCTTTCGGCGACAGACCGTGGAGCGGCCTGAAGTCTCACCCGAAGTGATTCTAATGGGTTGGCCAAAGACTCAAGTGTCTTGGACCAAGTTCTGCAGCATCCTACTTGCGACTTGCAGCTCTTCTAGTCGCGAGATCTCTCTTTCTGCGTCGCGCGGTCTCTCTCCACGTCGCGCAGCTTCCACTTACTTGCGATGACTCCAGCCTTATTGCATCGCCGCGCTTCAGGCAACACATAACTTCCTCCTACGCTAGATCCTTAACTTGCGGTTTCACGCACCACAGCTTCTCTGTCGGTGCGATATTGCCTCCCTGCGATATCCTACCGCGGCATCTCAGCGCACTTAGCGTTACTTGCGTCCGACTTACAGGACTCAACATACAAGGCTGTTTAACACTGCGACTCTTAACTGTCTTGAAAGGAACATAAACAAGCTCTTCTAAAGAATACCAAAAGACTTCAACTTATGTTTATCCTTCTATAATGCTGCGAACTGAACACCACATACATACATTTACTGTAAGCAAAGTTCATGTGCAAAATAACAGGTAACAGTAAACAAATACAATCACAAGCATTCATCACATAACACGCACGTTTTACGTGGTTCACTCCCAGGGTGGAAGTTACTTCCACATAATTGTGTTTCTCTATTATAGCTCAGGGGGAAGTAAACACAGTTCTGCTGCACCGCATATGCAGCTCGAGATCTTCTGGGTAACTCTGCACACAGCCTGGAGCCCTTCTCTCTTAGATCTCTGCTCTATCTCTATCTCTACATTGCCTCTCTTACAATATACTCTTCCCTCTCTGTCAATCCCTGCGGATTGTTACATACAAGCTCAATGAGCCAGCTACTGGTTACAGTAAGATACTACCGCTAGTAACATAACCAGAGCTTGGCTTTTACAATACTACTGGCTAGTTTCCTGAATAGCTAACTAGCTGGATGGCTTAAGATGCTCAAGAATGCTTAAAAATGCCAACCTTTTACAATACAAAATATATCCCTTTATAGGCGGCCCGAAGGTCTCGCCATTACAACATTGTGGGCCTGTCCCAACAGTAATCCCGGAACCCTAACTAGTGATAGTCGGCATATCTGTACTTGGAGTAGCTGCTTTCCGTCACACCACAGCTCTCTGCCGTCTTCCATGCTTCCCGGCGCTGATCATGGGTACTATGCACCGCTTCCCTTCACCACAGCTTCCTGCAGTCTTCCATGCTTCTCAGCGCTGACCATGGGTACCGGCGCTGTTTCCCTTCACCACAGCTTCCTGCAGTCTTCCATGCTTCCCAGCGCTAACCATGGGTACCGGCGTTGCTTCCCTTTTTTTGTCCTTCGTCTTCAATACCTCGGCCTCGTCGCTCCTTTTCCTTTATGAGGGTAGCTGAACCCTCTTGTCTCCGCCGCTGCCTTCAATGCAGTTGTTGAGCTCTCTCTTCTCGGCCGCTCAGATACTGTCGTCTTCCTTGACTTCTTTGTACCAACAGTCACGGTTTCCGGCTCTGATCTGTAGCTAGAAACCTGCTACAACGTCGTAGCGTTACCTCTTATATCTCCGCCAAAACTGTCTATCCGCCAAAATAGCAGCTTCTTCTGTAGCTGCGGGACCCTACTCCAACAGTGATCTTGATCTTCCTTTATCTATGTTGGCTGAGGCTGCTGGTATTGCCGTCTACATTCAGAACATATTTTCTTGGGAAAAGACCGCAAAAGAAGTATTCACAGGTAAGAAACCCGTAGTTGATCACATGAGGATCTTTGGCACTCCAGTTTATATTCAAGTGCTAAAAGAAAAGAGATCAAAGCTAGAACCATCTGAAAAGAAAGGGACATTTGTTGGTTACAGTGAAAACTCAAAAGCTTATCGCATCTATATGCCTGGTCAAGGGTACATTGAGGTCAGTAGAGATGTAATATTTCATGGGGAAGCTGCTTTTCGTCACTCTAGAGAGCTTCCAAATGCCCCAGAAGAATCTCCTCCCGAAATTCTAGATTCTCCTCATTCAAAAAATCAGTAGGAAGAAGAGGACGAGCCTTCAATATCAAATGCTCCCATAGAATCAAAAAGGCATGACGAAGAGTTGCTGAAAGCTCCTCCTTCTAAGAGAAAACATGCTTGGGCTCAAGAAAATTTGCAAGAAGCAGAGAAACTTAAAGCTCCTCTTGGAACTTTTAGAGAAAGCAAGCTGCTCCATAATTTTTCGGGTCTTATGAGCAAGATCATTGAAGCAGTACCTTCTACATATAAGGAAGTTGCAAATCAACAGGTATGGAATGATGCCATGATAGAGGAATACAATTCTATCATAAAAATTGATGTATGGGAAGTAGTCCCTAGACCAAAAGAGAAGTCTGTAGTAACTTTAAAGTGGCTCTACAAAATCAAGCATGCTGCTGATGGCAACATTGAAAAGTATAAAGCAAGGTTTGTGGCACGAGGTTTCTTTCAAAAGGAAGGCATAGACTATGATGAAACATTTGCTCCAGTTCCCGGTTATACCACCATTAGAACAATTATCTCTCTCATTGCTGTCTTCGGATGGAAACTTCACCAAATGGATCTAAAGACAGCTTTCCTTAATGGAAAAGTTGAAGAAGAAGTCTACATTGAGCAACCAAAATGTTTTGTGAGTCATGGGATGAAATCTCGTGTGCAAATTAAAGAAAGCTTTGTATGGGCTCAAACAAGCTCTAAGGGTTTGGTATGCTAGGATTGACAGTTACCTCCATAGCTTGTGATTCTCCAAAAGTGTTGTTGATTCTAACCTATACTTCAAGGTTGTTCAAAATCATTCATTAATCTTGGTGTTATATGTGGATGACTTGTTCCTCATTGGAGAGGAACAACTAATAGCTCAGTGTAAGAGGGAGCTCACATCAGAATTTGAGATGAAGGATTTGGGTCGCATGCACTATTTTCTTGGTTTAGAGGTTTGGAAAAAGCCATGTGAGATCTTCCTCTAACAAGGAAAGTATACTATTGATGTATTACAAAGGTTTGGGATGCAAGATTGCAAGCCCATGAGCACACCCATGGCAACAAACTTGAAGAACCTACATGAGTCAGCTTCTTGTTCAAAGACAATGGATCCTACTTAGTATCGACAACTTTTTGGGTCCCTGATGTATCTCGTGCACACTAGACCAAATATTTGTTATGCAGTAAGTGCATTAAGTCAATTCATGTTTGAACCTAAGCACATACATTGGACAACTGCTTAGATATTTGCGAGGTACTATTACTCATGGGCTCAAGTACACTTCCAACAGTGGAGTAATGTTTCATGGTTATGTTGACTTCGATTGGGTTGGTAGTGTAGTGGACCGGAAAAGCACATCTGGATATTGCTTCAGCATGGGATCAACCATGCTCTCTTGGTCTAGCAGGAAACAAGGCTCCATAGCTCAAAGCAAAGCTGAAGCTGAGTATATTGTTGCCAATGATGCCTGCAGAGAAGCAGTGTGGCATAGGAAGTTACTCTCTGACTTGTTTGGTGGAAAGCTTGAGTCAACTATTACCCATTGTGATAATCAAAATTGAATAAAGTTTTTCTGAAAATCCAGTGTTTCACGACAGATCGAAACACATTGAGATGAAGTATCACTCCATCAGAGATATGGTCTAGAGAGGGGCCATGAAACTTCTATACATACGTACAGATGAGCAGACTGCAGATATATTGACCAAGCCTTTGTCATTGACAAAGTTTGTATACTTTCGAGACAAGCTTGGTATTACAGAGAATACCTCTCTTGCTGAGAAGGAGTGTTGATTCTTGAGCAGCATTGAGAGCCATTCTCTAAGAGAATAGAGGCACCTGGTCAGTTACCAGGAAATTAATTCAGTTTGGGACTGAAAACTCAGCTTGGGGCTGCGAGCCACTCTCTGGGAGAATGGAGGCACCTTAGTAAGTTACCGAGTTGTTGACGTTGGGTCAACTTGATGCAGCCTAGGACTGAGGCACCTAGTCAGTTACCAGGACATCACTAGAAGCCCTAGACTGGATCTAGGCAAGTGAGATACTCCTCCTCTTGGTCAATTAGAGATGGGACCTTCTCAAGGGAGTGGCCACCCCTTGTTGAAGATACATAGCCCGCGACCATGAAGTCAATGAGGAAAATGAGATAAAACACTTAATAATCCTTCTTATTTTTTGATGATGTACATAGAGTTGTCATGAAGACCAAGGAGAACTCTTGAGATGACTTAATGAACCAAGAAACCCCTTAAGGGTCCAAGCACCCTCAATATTGGTCCAAGTACCCTCTAAGTAAAGGACCATGTGGTAAAAGGTTAAAAGATAAAAGTCGTTAAAAAGATTAAAAGAGACCATAAAAGATTTACAATAAAATAAAATTCAAATGGTCAAAAGATTAAAAGATTAAAAGACCATAAAAGATTAAAAGATAGAGTCAATGGTCAAAAGATTAAGAAGTTAATGACCATAAAAGATCAAAAGGTTAATTTGATTTCCTATTTTTGTGGATTCAACATTCATCGATGAAATATAAATTAAAATGATCTTCATTTGTTTTCATCATCGTCTGATCTCATCACATACGAGGAAATTCGTGGGGTTATCTGCTGGTGTTCTTCTCTCTATATCTTGTGACAGTCTTGGAGGCAGCTGCATCTATTGAGAGACTGATTCAAGTGCTCCACCAGTCCACGGCAGCCCTGCTAGGGCCATCCACAGTTCATGGAAGCCCTGCTAGGGCCACCCTCAGTCCACCTGAGCCCTGTTTAGGGCCTGATTCTTGGTTCAGCAGCCCTGTTAGGGCATTCACAGGTCACGGCAGCTCTTATTGAGGTCTGCATTAGCAGACTACCATCTGAGGGCACAGACAGGCAGACCGAGGTTGGTTGAAGGTTATTCCAGACACATGGCAGCATACACATGAAGTTTGGGGTTTGATTAAGGTCGACTGTTGGCAACAGACATCTGGAAAAATCTTTTATTTTATTAGGATTTATTTGGTCTATGAATCAAACTCAAACTTGATGTAAATGTCACTCTCTTATTTGCTCATGTACAAACTCAGTCATCTCAGTTAGATGATGGATTATTATTTGTTTTGGGGTTTTTGTCCTTTAAAGGTTTCCCCATGAAAAATTTATGTGTTCAATTTTGTGGATGGTTGTTTAATTTATTGCTGCTATAATCCTCAGTTTAAAGTTTGCAATCTAAATGCCTGTTACTGCTATTAAATTTATATACATCTTAAATTTTTAACATCACTCACTTAAAAGCAGGCATTTCAGTTTGTGTTTTTTTACACAATGGACAATTACTGTTCTGTTATTGTTGATGGCATGTAGCATGCGATTGTTATTCCTGGTCAAAAAGACAGCATGGAATCTTTAGGTTAAATGCAACCTTTCATGGTTTCTAACTTTTCAGTTTACTATTTTGAATTTCCATTAGTCTGTACATGTATTTGTACCTGTTTCTTCATTTTTAGACTTAATAACTGCATTTTTACCAACAAATTAAAGCATGGCATATTTTCCAGCCTGCCAGATATCAAGAGGAATCTGAACGATCTCTACCCTGTTTTATCTCCATAGAAGCGGAGTTCAGGACATTGCTTTCTATTTCATGACAGTTTTTAAGCATGGGTAGTAGCTTGATTCGTTTAACCTTATTTTACCTGGTTGTTTGTTACAGGTACCCAAAGTCATGTATGAAGAGCTCGGACCACAGCCTGGCATTCAGAGACCACCATCTAACACAGCACCAAACCCATTCAATAATGCATTTTATGGGGCTGGTTCAGGATTTATTCGAGATGGATTAGGTGCATATGGGGAGAGAATTTTTGGAACTAGCACAGACTATGTGCAAAGCAATGTATGACTTGCATTTTTATCCTGGTTGAATCTCCTTGAAAGTATTATATGCATCCATTTAAAATTACAAAGAAGTCAATTTGATTCCATAGATAGGGGTTTACAGCAAGAACAATATTTTTTAATTTTTTTTGGTTGACAAAGTTTCTCTTAATATAAGCGGAGGTGATTGGTTTTATGAACAGGTCAGCAAATATTTTTCCGATCCACAATATTATTTTCAAGTCAACAGTCAATATGTGAAGAACAAGCTGAAAGTAATTCTATTTCCCTTTTTGCACAGGGTAAGTCCGAGAGTATTGGCTGCAGAGAAATTTCATTCTCCATGGTGGTAACTATTTCTTTGAGGATGTTTTGTGATCAAATTATAATTAGCTTCAAATTTTTTGTATGTTTTCATCGTTTTTATTTTAGGGGCACTGGACAAGAATAGCCGAGCAGATTCCAGGTGGTCTCACACACAAGCCACCTATCTATGATATAAATGCTCCAGACTTATATATTCCCTTTATGGCGTTTGGAACTTATGTAGTACTCTGTGGCCTCACAATAGGTCTGCTTGGGAAGTAAGTATCCTTTCCTGCCTGTATAACGCTTAAACATTGAAGTAACTTGTAGGATTTTTTGTCTTATCCCATGTTACTGGTTTCATCTAGAGCCTGGGATAATATGCATCAAACTGTTTTTTTCAACCATTCTTCTCCTGATATGCAATGCAAGGAATCAGAAATGATGTCAACTTTTTTTTCTTCTCTTATCCTTCTTTTTCTTTCTGTGTTTTTAATATTTGCCCCATGCTCCTCTAGTCCATTTTCAGATGTTGGAATTGACTACTATTCAAGCATTTGCTTTCAAATCTCATTAGTTAGAGCTAGCATTGTTTCCAAAAGTAAATTGTTGCTCTGCTAGAAATGGAAACATGATAAGCTGCGCTCCTTAGATGATTGAGGTTCTCCTCTGAACTTGATGGTAGTTTGTTGCTGCACAATGCCACATGCATCGGTCTAAATTCTTATAGAATTCATCATTAGTTTGCTAGAATTTCCAATTCTTATAATTTAATGTGCTTTTCCATCTGTTGTTTTATGTTGAGCAGGTTCAGTCCTGAGGCATTGAGCATTCAATTCTCAAAGGGTCTCCTTGGTTGGTTGGCTCAGTTATTTCTGTTACGTCTGTCATTATATGCACTCGGTGGTGGAGAAGCTCCAATTTTAGACCTTGTTGCATATGGGGGCTATGCTTTTGTAGGCATAGCTCTTTCAGTTTTGGCACGGATTCTCTGGAGTTATTCGTACTATGTCGTGATGCCTTGGACGTGCCTGTGCATGGGAATTTTCTTGGTTAAGACCATGAAGAGAATCTTGTTTGCTGAGGCTAGGAGTTATGACAGAGATTCAAGCAGGCATCACTACCTTCTGCTTTTCATAGCAGTTGCTCAATTTCCATTGTTCCTGTGGCTTGGATACATTATTGCCTAATTCATTTTTTGTTTGCTTGTGTACATTTAGTATCTTGTATCACTCAACCTGGGGCATCTTTTTTCTTGCCATGGCCTTCAAGGTTTATGTTGACGCCTTCCAGTGCTCTCTGACATGATAGAAATCTGTAATCATGTATTCATGTTCTTTGAGGGAGACAGCATATGCCTTTGGGGCGCAATTTCTAGAATGCATTTCTAGTACAAGATAGTGACATTCATTTTTTAAAAATTAATCTGCTCTGAGAAATACTGCCTTATACGTGGATAGCATTTCTTTGTAATTTCAACATTTTGTGTAGTTCAGTTTTTTTATCTGGTTTTAGTGGGATATATTCACATGTTTTGAGTCTTGCTAATATCATTTAAATAAATAGTTTTTACAAGGTATAACATGTGTTTATTTGCACTAGGAGATAAGTTGGTAGGGAGAGCACCCTTAAGCAGCCTCAACTTTGAAATCTGAGCTAATCTTGTGTTGATTGAGTTGTCATCGA
Organism: Pseudotsuga menziesii; assembly: GCA_001517045.1. Classification (NCBI taxonomy): domain Eukaryota; kingdom Viridiplantae; phylum Streptophyta; class Pinopsida; order Pinales; family Pinaceae; genus Pseudotsuga; species Pseudotsuga menziesii. The sequence goes on along the minus strand of LPNX011055243.1, from coordinate 408,414 downwards.
TGCCAACATGTGACTTGCAGTGGCTCTTTCAGTTATCATTGATGCCACTATTGTCCCTTGTAGTGGACAAGCTTGATGAAGTGGTACAAATGACCCATTCTATGGTCATTTGTCAAAGATGGTGTGGCTCATGTGTGTGGACTCTGGAGCCCTGGGTATGCTGTAGATGATGCCCATGAAGGCTGTGGAGCCCGGGTCTTTGATTGTGATGGATGGCTATGGTCTTGCATGGAGGTATGGTGAAGAAGTTTTTGAAGAGATCCTCAAACCCACAAGATGGTCTTTAAGCCCACATGCTTAATAGTGGTTGAGACACTTGGACATGCTGTTTGAGCCCTCTCTCACTTGGTGATGAAATCATTTTTCGGGCCCAATGCTTGCCCTTGATGATGGTTTGATTACTTACTTGGATGGATGCCTGAAGTAGCTGATGCTCTTGATTATGCCTTGAAGTCCACAGGCTGGTCGTTGAGGAAGTCCTTGAAGCAGCCATCTTACTATAATAATATCTTGCTTAAGGCCCTTGAAAAGGATGATGATCACCTGCATACAAGCCCACGTACAAGCAATCAAAGATAACATGGTAGCAAGTCAACACTCCAAAAGGCATGAAGAAAGGTGGACAAGGTTAGTATGCTTTAAATAAGCTTGACAACAATGTATGTGAACTACTATATGCCCATTCAAAGGACAAGGTCAGCCCAGTCAATTTGGGTTGAAAAACAAAAAAGTATTAAATTTATTTTTGGCAGGCCAGCCTCTTAATTTGTGAAACAATAAAAATAATTTAGCATTTGGAAGGTGCTCAGTAAAAGAAATCGTGGAAAATGTGTATAAATAGCAGCCTAGCTGCTAGTGTTCTCATTTAAGTGAGAAACCTTGAGGTCTGATTTAGCTCTGAATTTTGTGGGTGTCTGAGGCAGCTGCAGTCAAGTTAATTCAGTGGACAGTTAGGATCAGCAGTCTGATCCTGTAAAATTTTGGTGGTCTATTTGCTAAGTCTGTCTTGTAATTTGGTGGATTTCTCTGAATGAAGGTGCAGTGAAGATCTCTGAATTTGGGTATACAGGAGTACTATGACAGCAAGCAAGTCTGAAGCTGCTCTGACTTCCAAAAGACAAGAAATTCATGGCATGTATTTGAAGTTAATCTCTGAACCTTGGTCAAGTAAGAAATGAAGACTTAATCAAGAGTTTCTCACGTGTTGGCAGTTGAAGATCTCAAATGTTAAGCTCAACTCTAATTTGAAGGAAGCCTCTGATTATCTACAGAAATGATCTTGCTCAGTTTGAGATAGTAGACACTCTTGTAACAGTAAGCTTCCATTGACTTGGCAAGATGATTGAGTAGCATCTTTCGTAAGCTCGGGCTCAAGTAAGTATACCTTTTAACATCCAATATTGTTATTAAATTGCTAAATCTCAGTGCTAATGAATGTATAAGGGTTGGAGGCATCTGGATTTTGGAGCAGACTTAAGTCTGTGATTCATGAAGTTTTATTGACTGGGCTTGATAATAAAAGGTTTTGATATATCAACCACAGTAATAATTCATGTAGAAGAATAAATTGTGCAAGAAAAGGTAGATTGACTTGAGGTGACAGTCCTCATTGAGGCCATCTGGGACATGACATAGATCCATAATAACAAGTATTTAATGACTTGAACTGACAGTCCTTGAACTCTGATGGGACACATGATAGCTTGAACAGCCTTTTGATGTGACGTGTTATAAATGATTGAAAGCATAACAGCGCCTTATTGACTTGGTATGAGCAGCACTGACATAGATATGATGTATGTAAGCATAACAGATTCTCCTTTGGTGATTTGGCATGAAGTCCTGTGTTCTAGCAGAACTTAGCATGAGCATAAGCAGACCTATGATCAGCAGGGTGACAGATTTGGCATACTTCTGGGCATAACAGCAGATGAGTAAATTGAGCAGGATATGTAGGTAGCAGGTTGAAGTTGACTTTGACTTGACAAGCACTGCTTGACTAGTGACAACATATGAACAGCAAATACAGTTGGGTTGATAGCTTTCCCAGCAGAATGATATGATTGAGACTGTTGATGACGATAATATCAGTGTATGTGCAGACTTCCTTGATGACAGTAGTTGATTGAGTAGATTGATTGAATTGGGACAGCAGATAGAGTTGTTTCAGATCACATTGCAAGCTGAGTCTTGCACTTGAGGATTAGCCTCCTCACCCTTTCTCAGTTGGAGCTGAGAAGACCAGGCTGGGTCATGGATTCAGAGTTGGAGCTCTAGTTGTCAGTTGGTGCTGATTATAATCGCGAAGATTAGTGTCTTCCTTTGTACATTACATAAAACATAAATAAAGCTTACCATACATATCTTGTTGTGTCTCTTGATTATGTGATTGTTATGCTTATGATTCATGGTTGATTTAGCTAATGAATAATAATGATGTACTCAGTAGCATAATACATAGACTCTACTTGACTTGCTAGAAGAGAGCAAGGGTTTTAATTTCCTTCACAATGATTTACGCTCCTCTCTGTGTGACCATTGTGTCCAACATCTTGATCATTTCTCGGCACTTGAATAGAGGTAAAATGGATAATTTCCTAAATCTGGGCATAAACATTAGCATTCTGGGAGGTAATGAGGATGATTTTGGGTTTTTGGGCACATAAACAGTAGTGCAATTCATCCCCTTTAAGTTCTGGGAAGTCCTGAGTGAATGTGGAAAAAGAACACCATAAATCTGCAGTAAAGTGTCTCTAACTCCAAAGCTGGGAAGATTCTGGGCACCTTTCAACTATAAACAACAGGAAATAGTTACAAATATCAATATGGGCATTAATGAAGCCTATCTGTGGACTGTCCGAACCTCAAACAACAGTCTCTCCAAAGTTTTGGGTAAATACGGTGTGTTAAAATTGCCATAGAACAAAAATATACATACCTAAGATCACTCCTGGACATGGACAGTAATTCTGGACATAAACATCCTTGTTTGTAGTATACAAAATGGATAAAAACAACAATTTGAACCTATAGCAGCACTTGATCAACATCCTTAGAGAGGCTTCAGCCCTATAAAAAGTGTGTCACCATCTTGAAGTGGAGTTAAAGGATGCCTGTCATAATTTTTTACAAGGTCGATATGCCCTTGGAAAACTTTTAGGTCACATGTAGCTTTGAAACATGAGCTGGACTTCTCTACCAACAGTAAAACAGGTAAAGATCAGACTATGTGAGCTAACAACAATAGTCAGTCTCTTTAGAACAGACCGATAGGGTTGGGAAAGCTTTAAGGATACTCATTTATATGTTGTATGGAGTTCAGTCCTCCTTTATAGATCATATTATTGAAGCTTGGGGCTAACCTTATGGGAGACATTTTTGTATGTGGATAAATTCCGTTGATATGAGGACATTTTTTGTGGGAGTAATATTCCTTAAAGATATCCTTTGGGGACCACTACGTGGACCTTCTTATTTTTGGATTACATCTTTAATGGAGACGTCCTCATGTCTTGGGCTTTGTCTTTTGAGTGCATTGCTTGGTGGATATTGTTTCTGGAGTATCTCTCTTGCTGGAGTTACTTGTAAGACTTCTAGGCTTGGATTAGTGTTTGTGTGGACATAATTGAGGATTGCACCCTTTGGAAGGGGCTTTGGAGATTTCTGTGGAAATATTTGGTTGGATTGGTTTCCTTGCGGGCATTCATTGGGGCTTTGGAGATTTCTCTATGGAAATATTTGGTTGGATTGGTTTCCTTGCGGGCATTCATTGGGGCTTTGGAGATTTCTCTATGGAAATATTTGGTTGGCTTGGTTTCCTTGCAGGCATTCATTGGGGCTTTCATGGCTACTAGTGGACATTGCTTGTCAAAGAAGTTTCAATTTCAAGGTGCCTTTGGAGGCTTGATTTTGCATTATTTTACCCCACCCGTGGATAGATCTACACATGATGAGCAATATATCAAGCAAAACATCAAGCATTACCACCATCTAATAATGTTATTTTTTGTGCTTACCATATAAAAGCATTCAGAACCTCATATAGGATGTCTGGGTACTTTTAATATATCATATAGTAATAGGGAGCTTAGAGGTCATATAGTAAGGCTGGGTCACTCTCCTCATTTGGTTAGGCAAGTGGAGAAATCCATAAACCACCAATATGCAACCATGAAGAGAGAACCCATCCATTATAACCTATCACAAAGGAGAAATAGATCTCCAATCCATTGTAAGTTCCATCCTCATGAAGTTACCAACCTTCAAATCTATGAATTGTGTGATGGAAATCACACCTGCAATCCTTGTACAATATGAGAGGTAGCATATTATAATTTTATAGGATTTGTTGGAGTGTGCCAATCCACCGAAACAAAATCAACTTACGAGGAACCAAAAAAATCTAAAAGGTCCCACGATGTTTTAATATGTAATATTTATGTGGATTCATAGTTGAAATAATTTATAGGATATACTGTGCATTTTAAAAATCTCCAGAGCCCTGTGGGAAATCCATATCGCAGGTTCTAACCCTGTCAATTATGGCAATGGGGTATCAATTTAAAAGACCACTCTTTGGAATTTTGTATGAATCGTCACCTAGATAATGCCACAGCTAATTTTAATGCCAATGACAACCATTTCTTTGAAAAGAAATATTGCATCTAGTGAACAATTCAAAACATAATAATCTTGACATACATGAGCCAAAGATCTTATTCAATTCAGTTCAGTTTAGAAACTTAATCCAGCTCCTCGAAGTTTCAATGAGGTGAAGGTTCTTGCATCGTGCTATTAACTTACATACTATATGAAAAAGGGTTCAAGATTAAGAGTTATCAGATTTTGATCTAGTTTGGATTAGGGGAATGTGAAAGTTTCTTCAAGGAAGATGCCCTCTATAGCCACCCCAAGGAATTCATAAAATTCAGAATAATGCAAATTTTTTTTGTCAATTCTCTTGTCACGTTTCTTACACAGCCGCCTATCAAGAAAATACGGTATTAAACTAAAAACAAGATTCTTAATTGAATAATAGTAAATTACAGTAATTTTCAAGTATAACAATGGGTAGTAAGAGTTCACATGGAGAACAACAAAACAAAGTATATAATACCACTGATAATATCAAAAAGCTAATTTTTCTTCTGAAATTTCAAAATGTTACCCAAGGCTATCTGTAACAAGTTCCAAGGGATTAGGAAAATACCCATATAAATTTCAACACTGCAAATATACACCAAAAGAAATTTTATAAGTCATTGCATACATGCTATGACATGAATGCATCAAATAAATAACTGCGAGATATGAATAACTCCTTACCCAGTTTGACTCTTGGAAAATAGGATAAGATGCTTTAGTTTCATAACAAGCCTAAAGAAATTGTCAAAATTTAGAAAACACGAGTAGGATGTAGAAAGGCACCACCATAGCCATTCACTAGTGAATGTGGCACATGCACAAGAATTCCTAAGAGGGCAGGATGTCACATATAATGATGCTAGTCTCTAGCAATTCAAATTTGATATCTGCCCTTTTATTAAATGAGACATGTGTTTCTCACTGCAATCACCCAGTTACTAGTCATGAAGCCAATTTGTTTCATGTGTCATTACTATTATGTAATCATCTTTTCCAACCTGCAACAAGCCAGTGATAAATTTGATAAACCCAAACAAATATTGAGGAAAAGAGCACATTCTTATTTTTAATTTTCTAGAGAGTAGAACTGACATACATGAGATGATATTGCATGTATGGGTGTGCATAAAAGATGATGATAAAGCCAATTTGATTCATGTGTCATAACTATTATGCAATCATCTTTTCCAACATGCAACAACCCAGTGATAAATTTGATAAACCCAAAAAAATTTGAGGAAAAAATGCATTCTTATCCTTTTTATTCTAGAGAGTAGAACTCACACATGAGATGATATTGCATGTATGGGTGAGCATACAAGAGGATGATGGAGACTGAAAAGATAGTTAAAATTAAGACTTAATTATCTAAAGACGGTATATATTTTCACAAAACCTTTTCTTATCCTCTTTACTCATTTCCAAGCCAGGATGTATTAAGCTTATTGATTTCTCATAAAATCTGCATTATATATATTTCATGGCTACATTCTTTATTGCTATTTTTTTTTGTGAGTACCTACAGGGGATTTGAATTCGTGACCCTTCATTTACCACATTTCATCTCAGTTACTCATTACCAATTGCTCTAACCCCCATGGGTTTACATTCCTTATTGCTATTACTTTATCTTAAAAAATACATATTCGTGATGCAACTTTCCTGGTATTATCTCTTAAATCTCTACATTGTTAGGTATGTTGCATTGTTTTTTCCAAATAGATGTGTGGGGGATTAATTTGTTGGGTGTTTTTTTAATCAAATTTGTTTCATATTTATTCGTCATTTTTTTTTTGTATTTTGTTTTTTAAATTTATTAAGAAAATATTTTAATGGGCTTATATATATATGGCGAGTGATGAGCAAAGACATTGTTTTTGTCTTAATTTTTATTTTTTAAATTATATCTTTTTGTTGTTGTTGATATGTCATTCTTATGTTGGCGTATTTGATTAGAATGGGAAGGATTTTTTATTTATTTATTTTATTTTATTAGAAAAACACATTCCCTTAGATTTGGAGTTTCCCTATATTTTTTTAATCCTTTATTTTATCATCTATTTTTTTTTAAAAATTTTTAATTTTTTTTTATGATGTTTACCACAATATAGGTTTTTTAATTCTTCATTTTAAAAGATGTCATAGTTTTAAGATTTGGAAAAGAAAATGGTGCTTCTGGTAGCCCCTATTTTCTATTTGAGGGTTGATTTTAAGATTTTGGTTGCATAAGTGCCAATTGTTGTTAAAGCCATAATTTCAAATAAGTTGTAATTTTAACCTTAAAAAAAGTATTAGTAGTAGCAACTCCCATTCACGGGTTGATTTTAAGATTTTAGTTGCAACAATACCAATTATTAAGACTATTTTAAAAAATGTTGTAATCCTAACCCTAAAAAAAGATAATTTGTGTAGCACCTCCTTTTGATTTAGAGGTTGATTTTAAGTTTTTTCGTTGATTTAGAGGTTGAGGTGTAGCACCTCCAGCCTCTTCTAGGATTCATCCCTAAACAGGACACCTGGGGAGAATTGCTATATCTTGGGCTACAAAGGTCCAAATGAAATTTCGGAAGATTTTCTAGAAAGGGCATGGACTGTAATTGCTGTGGTCTAAGTTGTAGACCCAGAAGATGAAACAGTGACACGTGGAAGTCCGCACAACTTCACTATTCTAAACAGTCCTGTAACAGGTCACCTTGGGGAAATGATCAAAAGTCCCAATTGGTGAAACAAATTCTAATTAAACCCATGGTGTTGGAACAGGGACATGCGAAGCTACCTCAGTGAGAAGTTTCAGACATAGAGGAGTAATAATTATGGAGATAGCGCAGAAACCGTATCAGGAATTTTTGCAGGAGAAATTGGAAAACTAGGGCTTCCTGTTCCGAGAGCTTCCCTCCACTGTTTTCAGAAAAGGAGTACATTCGACAACTCACCTTGAAGAGATACATCTTTCTATCTAATCATATCTGAAATATTCCAAGTTTTGAAAATTAGGGTTTCTCTAACAAACCCTAGATCAGCCAGCTCCAGAACCAGGACGAACACCTCAAATCGGTAAGATCTAATCTTTTGCTATTTCCATTTGAGGTTCTCATCAGCTTGATGATAAGCTTGGTGAACTTGACAACTTCCAAGCGTGGAAGTTTTTGATCTCTCTGAAGAAAATGAATTGGACACCTACATGAGTAGAGATGTTCCAGTTCCAGAGGGAGATGAGGCTCAAAGCTTTACACCAGAAGAACTTGGTCAAGGCCAAGAAGATCATTGCTGATTCAGTCACGGATCAACTTGTACCATAAGTGTCTTCCCTAAAGACACCGAAAGAGATGCTTGATTCCTTGACCAAGCTATTTGAAGAAGAAGAATCTCGACTCGTAAGAAGAGAAGAAGAAGATGGGAGCAATTGAAGATCAAGAAGATCCCTCAAGTGATGACGAATATGAAGAACTCAATTCTTGAAGAACCTCTTATCCATCTTATTTTGGATAAGAAATGATGATTTCATGAATGAAGAAGAAGATGAAGTAGAAGGATCAAGAAGGAGTCTACCCATGAAACAAATAAAAGATAAGTATTCAATTGTCATTCTTCAGTTGATGTGTTATGCATGATAGATTGTTTGCATTAATGACAATATACTACTAATATGCATGTGATGGGTAAGTAGCTCATGGTACTATACAACTCTCCATTGCTACTTATCTAGAATGAAACCTCTTTGCTGACATATTGGATTAGTGCACAATCTCAATGATGTCATGGTAGAGATGGAAGGCATCTAGAAAGTTTCCGCGAGATATGGATGAATGTTGTATTGGCTAAACAGTTGCATGATGCATAAGAATTTGTCGTTATGCATATGTTTTATGAAATAGTTCTAACCATGCAATTGGTGCATTTTAATTGTAGGAAATGTCGTGTACAACCTCCTACAATAAAAGAAGGATGAGACTTGTTTCGAAGAACAAGTGATGACAATTCAAGATTCACTCCAATAAACATGAATTTGAAGCTCCCAGGGTCAGAGACACCATGACGAAAGAAAGAGCTTCAGAGAGAGATATATCCACCTCGAAGGATGAAGACCACCATGGGTACGAGATATAACTCAAGATGAATAAAAGAATGGTGAGACTTCCAAACCAAATTAAGAGGCCTCAGACACACTCTAGTTGGGTAACATAGTTAGGTGACATCATTGATGATAACCTTTCCAGCTATGATCAAAGAGTAGCAATTGATCATGTGGAATGATGTATACAATATGGTTTCGAGACATAAGGGAAGTATGTAGTATCTTCCATATGGATCTACAAGAACAAGTTAACAAAGAAAGGTTCGTGATTTGCCTCGAAAAGAATAGACTATGTCATGACATACTCTATTGACCGATATATATCAAGCATAGAACCACCTGTACAGAATGAAGAGGGAAGATGATACTCCACTTCAGGGGGAGTGACTACAGAAGATATCTGAGTTCAACATGGTACGACATGATGGACAACTTCCTAATGGATCAAGACTTTACCAAGAGTAAAGCGGGTTCCAACCTTCAAGGTTGAATGCAAAAGACTAGGATATGTTGATGACCTGACAAGATGAACTCATGGAAGATGTTATGATGAAAGAATACTAGAATGATGTTTGGGATATAGTACTCAAACAAGAAAGCAACAATGTGGTATCTTCCAAATGGATTTGCAAGATAAAATATGTTGCTGATAGAAGTAAGGAAAGACTTGTGAATTAATTCTGAAGAGACACTTACTCCAGGAAGCAAGGTACACTTCCTTTAGAACTATCATGGTAGTTGCTTTCATGATGAAGTAAAGACAAGACTTCCATAATGGTATGATTGGGGAAGAGTTTTACATTGAATAGCCACAAGGATTTAAAGTTGAAGACAGATGGACTCACGTATGGAAGTTGAAGAAGGCCCTCTATGGCCTGAAGCAAGCTCCCAGAGCTTGGTATGGAAGGATAGATAGTTTCTTGATGAAAGTCAATCCTAACCTTTACTTCAAGGTTATAGAAGATGAACATGTCATACTATTACTGTATGTGGATGATTTATTTCTGACAGGGAATGAGAAACAGACTGTGGAAAGCAAGAAGAAACTCGCCGAAGAATTTGAGATGAAAGACCTTGGGCTAATGCATTACTTCCTAGGCCTGGAAGTATGGCAAAATTCAGAAGGAATCTTTCTCAACTAGGGAAAGTATGCGGTAGAGATATTGAAAAGATTTGATATGTTGGAATGCAAAGCCATGGCCACACCCATGGATTCCAACTTGAAGTTGTTAGCTGATGACTCATCAAAGTTAGTTGATGTGACTTAATACAGACATATTATTGGGTCGTTAATGTATCTAACAAATACTAGACCATACATTTGTTTTGTTGTGAACACCTTGAGTCAATATCTAGTTCAACCTAGATGTGTTCACCTAATAGCTGCAAACCATGTGATGAGATATCTGAAAGGGACCATAGACTTTGGTCTATACTATGATAGTAGCCATGAGGATAGATTGTATGGCGATACAGATGCAGATTGGGCAGGAAGTATCTCAGACAGAAAAAGCACATTAGGTAGATGTTATAGTCTGGGATCTGCTATGATTTCATGGTTTAGCAGAAAACAGTCCAGTGTTGCTCTAAGCACAGTCGAAGCAAAACATATAGCAGCTTGCTCTGCTAGTTGTGAAGCCATATGGCTTCGAAAGCTGATGTCAGGATTATTCAACCTAGAGTTGGACACTACCGTGATTCTATGTGACAACCAAAGTTGTATAAAGATGACAAAGAACCCCGTGTTCCACGACAGATCGAAGCACATAGAAATCCGGTATTTCTACATACTGTAGATGCAGATGATGGCGATTCAGTATTTCTTTACTAAATATAGAGATGATGGTGCTTTCAGTATTTCTATAATGAAGATATAGATGATGTTCCAATATTTACATACTGTAGATGCAAATTATGGTGATTCAATATTTCTATACTAAATATAGAGATGATGATGATTTCAGTATTTCTATACTGAAGATATAGATGATGATGCTTTCAATATTCACATACTAGAGATACAAATGGTGATAGTTCAGTATTCACATACTGAAGGTGTAGATGATGATGGTTTAGATGATGATGTGCTGACAAAGCCTCTGTCCCGAGTAAAGTTCAAACACTTTCAAGACAAGCTTGGTGTTGTTCGGAAATACCTTCCTCGAAAGGGGGAGTTGTGATGTTGCAGTGGGATTGTATCATCCCTTGGCACTTGTGATAAAGTGATCTGGTGACCTCGGTCCTTGAGAATGAAGAGGGATTGTATCATCCCGAGACATATGTCCATAATAGATCTGGTGACTTCATTCCTCGGGAATGTGGCAGGATTGTATCATCCTTGAACTTCGGTTCAGAATGGATTTGGTGACTTTGGTCATCGAGAAGATGGCAGGATTGTATCATCCTTGAACTTCGGTTCAGAATGGATCCGGTGATTTCGGTCATCGAGAAGGTGGCAGGATTGTATCATCCTTGAACTTCGGTTCAGAACGGATCCGGTGACTTCGGTCATCGAGAAGGTGGCAGGATTGTATCATCCTTGAACTTCGGTTCAGAACAGATCCGGTGACTTCGGTCATCGAGAAGGTGGCAGGATTGTATCATCCTTGAACTTCGGTTCAGAACGGATCCGGTGACTTTGGTCATCGAGAAGGTGGCAGGATTGTATCATCCTTGAACTTCGGTTCAGAACGGATCCGGTGACTTTGGTCATCGAGAAGGTGGCAGGATTGTATCATCCTTGAACTTCGGTTTAGAACGAATCCAGTGACTTCGGTCATCGACAAGGTGGTAGGATTGTATCATCCTTGAACTTTGGTTCAGAACGAATCCAATGACTTAGGTCATCGAGAAGGTGGTAGGATTGCATCATCCTTGGACTTAGTCCTAAAGTGATAGGGATTGATTATCCCGTAATCAATCCGGCGACTTCGGTTGTCGAGAATGTGGTAGGATTGCATCATCCCTGGACTTTAAGTCCAAAAGAGATCCAAAGACTTCTTTGTCTTTGTACTGTGGATTGCAGGTTGTTGCTGATGAAGATGATGTTGTTGATCAAAAGGTCAAAGTGCTGAAGATGTTGTTGCTAATCGAAAGGTCAAAGTGCTGAAGATGTTGCTGTTGATCGAAAGGTCAAAGAATTGATGTCGTTGAAGATTGAAGATGAAGACTATATGATGTTGAAAAGCTTCCAATGATTTATAGATGTGTTACCTTGATGATGTCCTCTATCTCTCTCCTACTATTGTTGTTGTTGGTGTTGTTTTAGAATACCATTCTCAATAAGGGGGAGTTTTGAAATATTGTAACTTCGAAAAATATTCTATATGTATCTTTTGTGGTCCTCAATGTTCCGACCAGGAGAACCAATTGTATTTCTTTATACTCCGATGCTTTTAATCCGAAGAACTAATAAGAGTCATGAGGTAGTCCCCTCAAATTGTAAAGATGGGTCATTAGCACCCCAATTGTGGTTACTTGCGCCTACATGTTTAACTCGAGCCTACATGATTAACTTGAGCCTACATGATTAACTCGAGCCTACATGTCGGAATTAATTATTAATGTTAACGAATGAATATAAATATAGGTGTGGCGCTCCTCATTTGGAACACGCACACTCACTTGTGTAGCGCATGAGAGAGAGAGAGAGAGAAAGAGCTGTGGCTGGAGAAGGAGGATCAGTCTTTTGGGTTTTACCTTTGATCTTTTTGGGGCATCTATATTGAGGAAGTTTTTGCTGGGTTTTTCCCAGGATAAATACTTTTGTGCTTTTTGTATGGTTGTACTTGTCTATCTTTTAGTGATCTTTTGGCTTATGGTTATGCTGTTATGATGCTAAATGTTTTAAGATCTAATATAACCATTAAAAATTCAACAGTCTCGTCATTTCCAATTCTGACATTTTCTCCCATAGCATCTTCCTCGAACTCATAGGGGTCTTGTGCATCTTCATGTCGTTGATTCTCATCTTGGCCCAACCAAGAACGAATTTTTGAAACTGCTCTATGCGAAATGTTGCCTTTGAAGGTGACTATAGTTCTGCAAAATGTGTTAATAAACACAACTGTTAGCTGCATAAAAATCTCATGAGTTCATAACTACTTGCCTGCATTTGGAAAATACTATATTGACAACTTTGTCAAAACACAAATTTTTCTTTTCACCAAGAATGACGGTCTTAGAGGGACAATGGGGGTCAAGGGGGTTTGTTGGAGTAGGGTCCCGCAGCTACAGAAGAAGCTGCTATTTTGACGGATAGACAGTTTTGGTGGAGATATAAGAGGTAAAGCTACGACGCTGTAGCAGGTTTCTAGCTACAGATCAGAGCCGAAAACCGTGACTATTGGGACAGAGAAGTCAAGGAAGACGACGGTACCTGAGCGGCCGAGAAGAGAGAGCTCACCCACTGCATTGAAGGCAGCGACGGAGACAAGAGGGTTCAGCTACCCTCATAAAGGGAAAGGAGTGACGAGACTGAGGTATTGAAGACGAAGGACAGAGAAGGGAAGCAGCGCCGATACCCATGGTCAGCGCTGGGAAGCATGGAAGACTGCAGAAAGCTGTGGTGAAGGGAAGCAGCGCCGGTACCCATGGTCAGCGCTGGGAAGCATGGAAGATTGCAGGAAGCTGTGGTGAAGGGAAGCGGTGCATAGTACCCATGGTCAGCGTCGGGAAGCATGGAAGACTGCAGAGAGATGTGGTGTGACGGAAAGCGGTTACTCCAAGTACAGATATGCCGACTGTCACTAATTATGGTTTGGGGATTACTGTTGGGACAAACCCACAGTGTTGTAATGGTGAGACCTTCGGGCCGCCTATACAGGGATATATTTTGTATTGTAAAAGGTTGGCATTTTGTTAGTTGGGTAGACAGTTAGACAGTCATATTACAGAAGTCGGGCTCTGGTTATGTTATTAGCTGTAGTATCTTACTGTAACCAGTAGCTGGCTTATTGAGCTTGTATGTAACAATCCGTAGGGATTGACAGAGAGGGAAAAGTATATTGTAAGAGATAGAGATAGAGAAGAGATCTAGGAGAGAAGGGCTCCAAGCTGTGTGCGGAGTTACCCAGAAGATCTCGAGCTGCATATGCGGTGCAGCAGAACTGTGTTTACTTCCCCCTGAGCTATAATAGAGAAACACAGTTCTGTGGACGTAACTCCCACCCTGGGAGTGAACCACGTAAAACCTGTGTGTTATGTGATGAATGCATGTGATTGTATTTATTTACTGTTGTCTGTTATTTTGCACATGAACTTTGTTTACAGTAAGTGTATGTATGTGTTATTCAGTTCGCAGCATTATAAAAGGATAAACATAAGTTGAAGTCTTTTGGTATTCTATAGAAGAGCTTGTTTAAGTCTTTCCAAGACAGTTATTAGTCGCAGTGTTAAACAACCTTGTATGTTGAGTCTTGTAATTCAGACGCAAGTAACACTGAGTGCGTTAAGATGCCGCGGTAGGATATCGCAGGGAGGCGATATCGCACCGACATAGAAGCTGTGGTGCGTGAAACCGTGAGTTAAGGATCTAGCGTAGGAGGAAGTTACATGTTGCCCGGAGCACGGCGATGCGATAAGGATGGAGTCATCGCGAGTAAGAGGAAGCTGCGTGACATGGAGAGAGACTGCGTGACGCAGAGAAAGAGATATCTCGCGGCTAGAAGAGCTGCAAGTCGTAAGTAGGATGCTGCAGAACCTGGTCCAAGACACTTGAGTCCTTGGCCAACCCATTAGAATCACTTCGGGTGAGACTTCAGGCCGCTCCGCGGTCTGTCGCCGAAAGGGCCAGTGAGCTAGGAGTGTTGTTGGTTAATTATAGTAAACCCGGGTCTGCCCATAGCGACCAACAAATGGTTCCGTTGCCGGCTTTGAACAAATTGAGCATTGATGTTCTGGTGGCGTCCTACGAGAGACAAACTCAACCAGTGGGTTGGGTCTAACGTGAAAGAATTTGCTAAGCGAGAGAACAGGAGTCCTAAACTGAGTACAGAGGCCTGGTTACAAAAACATATCTCTTCAGACATGCATGCGATATTTTTTGCAACCTTTGGAGATGAGCTTTACGACTGGTTATCAAAGTTGACTGATACGAGCATATTCAAGAAGAAAAGAAACATTGTCTGGACACCGAAGCTGATTCAGACCGTGAAGAACCTTGATAATCTCATTACGAGAGCAGTAGACTTCTGGCTTGCGAGTGTGCTACAAGGCTTCGTCACAGAGTTTGCGGTTGATCAAAGAAAAAGCTTCAGCGAGGCTGAGCGCTACTTATTCAAAGGCTATCGCGGTAAGTACCTAAAATATTTAAACTTGTCCATTAAGATGTTATTACATGAAAAAAGAACAATGGACCTAGTTTCAGATGAATAAGTAAAGATAGTAATGTCACAAGAGTTTGAAAGTGATTTTGATGACATTGGACGAACACGTAGTGGAAAGAAATACAAAGTAGATTTCAGATCTCCCATATTTCAAAGCAGTTCAGATCATACTAGAGAACAGAGTCATAGTGCCACAGAAAGAACAGAAGGGGGTATCCCTTACCACCCTTATACCCCACAGAAGCAGACCGAGACTCAGAACAATCCCGTAGGAACTCCATCCAGTAGCTTGCAGATAGTACATACTACTGCCACATCACCTCAACCTATATCGTCGAGTGGTAGTAACACAGCCAATCAACATCCACCACGTAGAAACAGAATGGCGGATGACATGAAATTACCTACCTTTAAAGGTACAGGAGCAGAGGTCCCAGAACAACACTGGTTTCTATGTGAAGCGGTATGGACTATTAAAGGAATCCAAGATGATAACATTAAACTTGTATAGTTGGTTACCAAGGCTTAGGGAACGAGCCTTAACATGGTACATGAAGTATACCGCCACACCTAGAACGCTCATACAGGTCAGGACTACCATGATCAAAGAGTTTAAGAAACCTAAGTCTGAGTCACAGTGTATCACAGAGCTCAAGGACATTAAACAGTTACCTACAGAGTCAGCATGGGACTTTGACCAGAAGTTCAAAGCCCTTATAGACCAAGTCAGCTTTGAGTTTGCGCCGGAGCAGCATAATGAATGGTTTATTGCAGCGCTGCTCCCTCACATCAGAGTGCCACTGATGCAGCAGAGACTCACTACTCAAGATGAAGCGTCGGAGATGGCAATGAAACTAGAGGCTTCACCTCTAGCAGAGACTAGTATAGGCATTACAACGCTACAAAACCAGTTGGCTAATCTCACGTTACAGTTGCATGAGCTTAAGAAAGGGAAAGAGGTTATGCAAGACATATGGTGCGTAAAGTGTAAAGCACAAGGCCATACTAAAGACAACTGTCCAGTCTTTGTAGAGTATATAGCGACCGGGGCTCCTAACCCCCTACCACAGACCCACGGGTCGTGGTGTGAAATATGCAAAACGTGAGGACATTTACCTCAGCAATTCCCTCTACTTCAGAAGTACGTGCAGACACCTAAGAACTTATACTGCGTCTTTTGTAAGTCCGTAGGCCATGATGAACACGATTGCCGAGCCTATGATCTCATGGTCGAGAGCAAGCAAGACTTGTACAGATTCCAATCAGAGACACAAGGTCCCGCAGCAGGACCACAGCATGATCCGGCTCATGGAGGCCGTGGAGGAGGATTCAGAGGACGAGGACGTGGACCAGGCTTTGGCCGTGGAGAATGCTTTGGTCGTGGCCGTGGAACAGTCACTTGTTACAACTGTGGAGTTGTAGGACACTATGCTAGGGACTGTTAGAGCCCCACTACCACATGTAACTACTGCAAATCTTATGATCACACTATAGAAGAATGCCCTACCTTGATATCTAAGATCAGAAAACCTAAGCCAGCAGTACACCAGAACATCCAGCTCATTACTGCTGAGCAGGAAGAACCAGAACTAAGAGTCAACATTGTGACTCGCAGCGGTGCTTCCACCAGTGGGACATCGCAGGATATTGAAAAGAACACAGGTCAGGAGTGGGTGCGTAGAGCTCCTAACAAAGCAACACCACTTGAACTACAAAAGATTAAACAAACATTTCAGGAAGCCAAGACTTTCTTTGATGACCCTGTGCAATCAGGATCGCAGGTACTGCCGTCTAGGGGCGTACCGCAGCAAACACCTTGTGGCGTTACCCCTGTACAGATACTGCAGGCTACCACATCGGGAAGATGCGACGAGGATGAATCGACAGGAAGCGTACAATCCTTCCTGCGCAGTTGCTTGAAACTCATCAGAAATGAAAAAGCTATCGGAGAGCTTCAGCGCATCATAGATCAGTGTCAGTAACCTTCTCTCTTGAGCAGTGCACATCGCGCTGTTCATAGCATTATGGGCCATACAAGAACAGGAAGAGAGATGAAGCTCACAACACAGGTTGGAGAATTTGAAATGGATGAGGTAGTCCTAGATCTAGGATCAGAGGTAAATGTTTTGACTAAGCAGACATGGGAACAGATGGGTAGCCCTAAATTAGTCAGATCGTCTATCCATCTGAGATTAGCTAATCAGCAGAAAGTATCACCACTGGGTCGATTACCGCAGGTACCAATTGACATCGACGGAGTTCGCAGCTCTGCAGACTTTGAAGTTATAGAAATCATTAGTGACAGTAGAACATATCCAGCATTGCTAGGCATTGATTGGGCGATCGGTAACATGGCCGTTATCGACTTAAAGAGGGGACACATGACCTTTGAGGATGCGCAGATCTGGGTCATCACACCATTAGATCCTCTTCAGGGTCCTAGATACATTGAACCTATCCGAGCAGAGGAAGAGGCACGTAACGTGGAAAGTCTCTATCAGATGACTGCGAACCAGAGCGACTACATCAATCCAACCGCAGAAGGGAACATTAGTTGGCGATGCGACAGCTCATGCGCATCGGATTCGGATGTTGGTCTAGAGAACTGGCAGAACAGACTTTATGAAGTCTCAGCGCGCAGATGTGTGCACATGACTAATTCACTACGATGGATTGGTGCAGAGATCAGTGAGATTCCAGCATTTCATGGTCTAACAGATATCCAGGTCTTCCTCACACAAGTCGAACAACAAATTCCTCACGAGCAGAGGATTGCAGCTATGGACCTTGTAGTACGAGCCACACCTGCAAGATGGTCGTATGTGCATAAAGAGAATATCGCATCATGGGATGATCTTAAAAGGTTGATGGCTATTAGATTCTCTACTGACAGAGAGTATGTCTAACAGAAATACACAGGAGAAAGTGACCCTAGGTCACATATTCAAACATGCGAACAGAATTGGTCGGACATTCCCGAGGATGAGTGGGTTCACAGATTCTTTCACACTTTGGACCCAGTTCCAAGGAACTGGGACACAGAGACTGAATTGCGCAAGGGAACGACTACATGGTCACTTATGATAGACAACTTTCTACTCACCTTCGCTTTTGAATCTGAGTATCCAAGTGTTGATCAGGCCTTAGATGTAATAAAGAATAAGATATTTGATGAGTGTACCCTATCAGTACATACTCAACCTGAGTGGGCCATACAGTTAGCAGATGCGCTTGAGTGCTATAACTTTGAAGCAGAACCAGATGAAGAGGATGATGATCCTCGCAACATCAACATTCCGGAGTCAGAAGGGACTCGCGATGTTGATGGACCGAAGCTAGAAATTCCAGCAATCACAGAGCCCATCAAGACTAAAAAGATCAATATTGGCACATACACAGAACCAAAGTT
This sequence comes from Pseudotsuga menziesii, assembly GCA_001517045.1. Lineage (NCBI taxonomy): Eukaryota > Viridiplantae > Streptophyta > Pinopsida > Pinales > Pinaceae > Pseudotsuga > Pseudotsuga menziesii. The sequence goes on along the minus strand of LPNX011055243.1, from coordinate 389,960 downwards.
TGCCTCTATTAGAGACTACTGGGATGATAAGACAGTAGGACAGATTGCAGATTTTCTACATGACTATTAGGACCTATTTCCCACCAAGTTCACAGGGATGAAGGGAATAGTTGGAGACCTGGGAGTAATGAGGATACCATTGAAGGAGGATGCCAGACCAGTCAAGCAGCGTCCTTATAGATTAAATCTGCGCTATAAAGAAAAAGTTAAGGATGAGATTGATAAGATGCTAGCAGCAGGCATCATTGAGCCTGTAGAAGAAAGCGAATGGGTTAGCCCCATGGTCGTACAAGAGAAGAAAACCAAAGGAGACATTAGGATCTGTGTCGACCTGCGTAAACTCTACGATGCCTCGCTCCATGATCCATTCCCGACACCTTTCACAGACGAAGTGCTAGACAATGTAGGAGGACAGGAGGTCTACTCCTTCACCGATGGCTTTTCAGGCTATCATCAGATCAGAATCCATCCAGGAGATCGATCTAAGACCACTTTTGCAACAGAATGGGGCTCATTCCAGTATACGGTAATGCCGTTTGGTCTTAAGAATGCACCAGCTATCTTTTCTAGAGTAGTAGTTGCTGTATTTAAATAATACATCCATAAATTCCTAGAAGTTTATTTTGATGATTGGACTGTATTTGGACTAATGGACAAGCACATAGGTGATTTAAGACTGATGTTAGAGAATGTAGGCAGTACCATATTTCTCTAAACTTGAAAAAATGTATATTCTGTGCACCATTTGGTATTTTGTTGGGTCACATTGTTTGCAGACAAGGCTTGATGGTAGATCCCGCAAAGATTGCCATCATTGTAAACCTTCCAGCACCCAACTCAGTCAAACAACTGAGAACAGTACTTGGTCATACCGGGTACTACAGAAAATTTATCAAGGGCTACGCAAAGATTACATCGCCGATGGAAAAACTATTAAAGAAAGATGTAAAATTCCTATGGAATGAGGAATGCCAGCAGAGTCTAGACACACTTAAAGAGAAGATGGTTACAACACCCATCTTAGTATTTCTAGACTGGACTAAGCCGTTTCATGTACATGTGGATGCATCTAGCATCGCACTAGGGATTGTTCTGACGCAACCAGGAGAAGGAGGTATCGATCATCCTATCGCATACTCCAGCAGAAAGCTGTCGACGGCAGAAAAGAACTACACCACGACAGAAAGGGAAGGCTTAGCTATGGTGTACACTCTACAGAAGTTCAGGCACTACCTGTTGGGTGCCTCATTCAAGATGTTCACTGACCATTTCGCATTGAAGTACCTGGTCAATAAGCCAGTGTTAGGGGGAAGAATCTGCAGATGGTTACTCTTATTTCAGGAATACGATTTTGAAATCATAGTGAAACCAGGAAAATTGAACGCTGGACTTGACCATCTGTCGCGGATAGATTCAGGAGAAAAGCCAAGTAACCTAGAGGACAATTTGCCAGATGCGCAGTTGTTTTCGATCCAGATCACAGACGACTACTATACTGATATCATTCACTTTCTTACTACAAGAAGAGCACCTGTTGAGTTTACTAAGCAACAAAAGAAGCAGTTGGTTGTTAAAGCAGCAGACTTCACCCTGATCGCAAGACAACTATACAAGTTAGGACCGGATAAAGTCCTGCGCAGATGTGTGATGCCGCATGAAAAAGAGGCTATTATGAGAGAGGCACATTCAGGTACCGCAGGAGGTCATTTCATAGGAAAGCTGACTGCGCAGAAAATCCTAGCCGCAGGATTATGGTGGCCTACGTTGCACAAAGACACTAAGGACCTTTGCAGATGCTGCGATATCTGCCAAAGGGTAGGAAAACCTTCGCGACGTGATGAAATGCCACTGCGACCACAGATTACGCTGCGCGCATTTGACAAGTGGGATATAGGTTTTGTGGGTCCTATCAACCCACCAGGAAAACGAACTGGTGCGAGATATATCATCACGGGAACAGAATACCTCACCAGGTGGGCAGAGGCCAAAGTAGTAAGAAATTGTGATGCTGCTACAGCCGCAGAGTTCCTCTTCGAGAACATCATCAGTAGATTTGGATGCCCAGTAATCTTGATGAGTGATCAAGACACACATTTCTTGAATCGCACCATTGAAGCCTTAACAGAAGAATTCCAGATCGAGCACCATAAGAGCACTCCCTACCATCCACAAGCTAATGGTACGGTGGAGGCCTTTAACAAGATTCTAGAAAATGCTCTTACTAAGATCTGCAACAGTCAAAGAAATGATTGGGACCTAAGGGTTAATGCTGTATTATGGGCTTACAGGACTACATGCAAGAAGCTTACAGGACATACACCTTTCAGCTTGGTGTATGGACAAGAGGTTGTTATGCCGATGGAGTATATTCTCCCCAGTTTAAGAATTGCTCCGATCATCGGGATGGCTGATACAGACACGATGAGTGAAAGGCTAGCGCAGTTGCTTGCCCTAGAGGAAGACAGATTCATCGCAGGATTTCACCAGAAAGTGCAGAAGGTATGAGAAAAATCTTGGCATGACAGGCACATTAAGAGTAAGACTTTCCAGATCGAAGACCTAATACTCCTCTATGACAGTAAATTCATTAAGTTCCCAGGAAAGTTCAAGACGCATTAGTTAGGGCCGTATCAGATACAACAAGTTACAGAGGGAGGTTCCGTTCAGCTCAGCAAGCTGAATGGGGAGCTTCTTCCCACATTGATTAATGGCAGTAGGCTTAAGCTCTATAGAGATAGCCACTCCACCTCTCAGCCCTAGCTTAGACAGCTTATGATGGTGTAGATGTCCAGTGTAGTTGAAAGGAGGCATCGCACCGGGAATTAGTCTACACCGGCAGGTATTCTAAGTATGAGGAATCACATAAGGACGGTTCATTTTGCACAAGTCATGAGCGGCTTGCGGTAAAAAAAAAAAAAAACCGCTTAAGTTTGTTGTGCACAGGTGATGCGGTGTGTCATCGCAGCAATGCGATGTCTCTCCGTGCTACGTATCCAGTTTTGCAACCAACAGAGGGCCAGTCAAGTCGCCTTCTGACAGGCAGTTAATAAGGAAATGACCGGTATACCTTACCGTAGATTTCGTAGCAGCATAATTAAGTTTCCAGATTTGGAAAATCTTCGACGAGACCGACGCCTGTACACACATGCTTCGAGGGAAACATGATCAGATTTCAACATTTATTGAGGATCAAGATGATGGGTATGGTCTCGTCTAGGCAATTATTACGACCGACGGGTTCAGCCTAGATGACCGTTGGGTCCGATATTGTTGCCTTCGGCATAAAAGCAGAAATTATTCAATTGGGAGGGTTACATTTGCAAAAACCCGAGAGCTATAGAGCAAGATATTAAGTTTTCCCTATGCAAAGCTAATTCCGTTACAGAGTGCTGTGATTTCCAGATTTCGAAGCCATTGCCCGTCCAGGATATTCAACCGACTGGGTTCTGTCCGAGGACGAACCTATAAAATCCATTTTGAAAAGGTTTGAGCGTGGTGGCCTTGCAGCTATTATGACGACACCGCCCAAGGTTGTGAAATTAGATGCATCACAGGTTAGACAGCCGCCATGGATGAAGAGCCCAGTGCCGGATGTCAAAGATGTCATCAAAAGCTCTGCAGAAAAGAAGAAGAAAGATGAGCCGATCACTGAAGATAAGAAAGCAGAGCGGAAGAATGATGAGAAGAAATCTCCCGTTATAAAGAAAGTAAAAAGGAGGAAAAGACAGCAACGGGAGACGGCCACTGACCTATCTGATCAGCTAAGAGAAGAAAAAGAGATTGCTGAGGCAAAGAAGCGGAAATTTGAAGATCAGAGGCAGCGTGAATACCTGGAGCGATTTGCTGAGAAAGAAAATGGAAAAGAATAACAAATCCAGCAAGAAGAACTCCAGCATGCAGACAAAGGCTTGTTCTCGGAATGGAATTCATGGTTTGTATCGTGCGCATATGAAAGGTTCCAGATCGAGTGAAGTGTTCTGTGAAGGCCGGAAGATACAGATTTATATCTTCCTTATAGCACGAGCTCTAGTACAGATAGAGAGGAGTTCTCGTGATACCAGGGATTTGAATCCTTACAGTAACATATGGGATAGCAAAGCCTTACAAGCGACAGAACTGCGAACATAACAATAAGGAAAAATAAGAGAGCCCTACGAACCAAGTTAAACAGAAGACTCCAGTATTAGTCAAGATTTGCTTGACTCGGCACAGGAGCGTGTCGAAGTGATGCAGAACGAAGTCGCGGGACTTCGAGACAAGTTGCAACGGACTTCGCAGGAAGCCAAGGAGAAGCTACAGCAGGAGAAGCCCGCTGGTAGTGGCTCGGGGGTGAGCCACAAGTAAGTGTTAGGGGACCGTTGGAGTAGGGTCCTACCGCTACAGAATAAGCTGCTATTTTGACGGATAGACAGTTTTGGCGGAGATATAAGAGGTAAAGCTACGACGCTGTAGCAGGTTTCTAATTACAGATCAGAGCCGAAAACCGTGACTGTTGGGACAGAGAAGTCAAGGAAGACGACGGTACCTGAGCGGCTGAGAAGAGAGAGCTCACCCACTGCATTGAAGGAAACGGCGGAGACAAGAGGGTTCAGCTACCCTCATAAAGGGAAAGGAGCGATGAGGTCGAGGTATTGAAGACACAGGACAGAGAAGGGAAGCAGCGCCGGTACCCATGGTCAGCGCTGGGAAGCATGGAAGACTGCAGGAAGCTGTGGTGAAGGGAAGCAGCGTCGGTACCCATGGTCAGCGCTGGGAAGCATGGAAGACTACAAGAAGCTGTGGTGAAGGGAAGCGGTGCATAGTACCCATGGTCAGCGCTGGGAAGCATGGAAGACTGCAGAGAGCTGTGGTGTGACGGAAAGCGGCTACTCCAAGTACAGATATGCCGACTGTCACTAATTAGGGTTTGGGGATTACTGTTAGGACAAGCCCACAGTGTTGTAATGGAGAGATCTTCGGGCCGCCTATAAAGGGATATATTTTGTATTGTAAAAGGTTGGCATTTTGTTAGTTGGGTAGACAGTTAGACAGTCATATTACAGAAGTCGGGCTCTGGTTATGTTATTAGCTGTAGTATCTTACTGTAACCAGTAGCTGGCTCATTGAGCTTGTATGTAACAATCCACAGGGATTGACAGAGAGGGAAGAGTATATTGTAAGAGAGGCAATATAGAGATAGAGATAGAGAAGAGATCTAGGAGAGAAGGGCTCCAGGCTGTGTGCGAAGTTACCCATAATATTTCGAGCTGCATATGCGGTACAGTAGAACTGTGTTTACTTCCCCCTGAGCTATAATAGAGAAACATAGTTATGTGGACGTAACTCCCACCCTGGGAGTGAACCACGTAAAACTTGTGTGTTATGTGATGAATGCATGTGATTGTATTTATTTACTGTTGTCTGTTATTTTGCACATGAACTTTGTTTACAGTAAGTGTATGTATGTGTTATTCAGTTCACAACATTATAAAAGGATAAACATAAGTTGAAGTCTTTTGGTATTCTATAGAAGAGCTTCTTTATGTCTTTCCAAGACAGTTATTAGTCGCAGTGTTAAACAGCCTTTTATGTTGAGTCTTGTAAGTTGGACGCAAGTAACACTGAGTGCGCTGAGATGCCGCGGTAGGATATCGTAGGGAGGCGATATCGCACCAACAAAGAAGCTGTGGTGCGTGAAACCGTGAGTTAAGGATCTAGCGTAGGAGGAAGTTACGTGTTGCCCGGAGCGCAGCGATGCGATAAGGCTGGAGTCATCGCGAGTAAGAGGAAGCTGCGCGACATGGAGAGAGACTGCGTGACGCAGAGAAAGAGAGATCTCGCATCTAGAAGAGCTGCGAGTCGCAAGTAGGATGCCGCAAAACCTGGTCCAAGACACTTGAGTCCTTGGCCAACCCATTAGAATCACTTCGGGTGAGACTTCAGGTCGCTCCGCGGTTTGTCGCCGAAAGGGCCAGTGAGCTAGGGGTGTTATTGGTTAATTATAGTAAACCCGAGTTTGCCCATAATGACCAACATGGATTTTCCCATCCGATTGACAAAACTCAGGTTTCTCACCTGATATGTTGGATGAACTCAGACAACTCATCCAATCTGATCCCTTCTGACGAGTCATCCGCTTCATTAGGTCATTGTTGACAACTCTTCTGACTTATCGGGTGAGTCTTCATTTCTCTTCTAACTCTTCAGCGGATTGATCTTCATTTCCCTTCTAAAGCTTCGGTGGATCGATCTTCTTTTCTCTTTCAACGCCTTATCAGATCGATCTTCTTTTCTCTTTTGACACCGCATCGATTCAATCTTCTTTTCTATTCTGATGCACATCGAAAAAATTCTTCTGAGAGACATCGAAAAGTTATCCGAGATGCCTTAGAGAGCTTCACCCGAGCGACATCGAAAATTTATTCGAGATTCCTCGGAGATCTTCATCCGAGCGACATCAGAAAACGTTTCCCGAGATTTCCTATACTTACCAAAAAAAATTCAAATTTTTCTTCTGCTCTTCCTCTTTCTGCCGCCGTGTTGGCTCCCTTCTGGCGAGCCTTGCCGACACCTTGACTCCGCTTCATCGACCCTTCATAATTTCACATCCACAGTCATTGGTAGCCCTTCAACAAACTGAGCCGACATATCAGCTGGCTTCAACAAACATCTTCCGATGATTTTGACACTTAGAGAATTTTCAAAATTTTTCTTTCCGTTTGCCTTGTCAGCTAGGTTTTGCGTTGTTAGATGATGTATCAGCTCAACCCATCTAAGACCATCGGTTCCACCCAGCCGAGACCATCAGCTCCACCCAGTTGAGACCATAGACAAAACTCAACGCTTCGAGACGACGAGTTAAATATTCAAACTTAGAAAATTTTTGAAAATTTTCTCTCTACTTTGGTTTCTTTGTTGGATGGACTTGGCTAAGTCATCCGATATTTTCCATACTTCGATTTTTTTTTTAAATTCTCCTTGTTAGCCTGTGCTCAACAGGGGTTAATTCTTCCTCTGTTAGCTGATTTCGTTTGCTCATAGAGGCCCAATATTGCAATCCCGAGGCTCTGATACTACATTGTAACGTCCCCAACCCTTTGACCGACGAAGAGGATGCTACTGTAATAGAACGTTGCAGCGACATAGCTGGTTGCGAGACGAGCTTTTTCATAAGATAAGTACTCTTGTATTTAAATCTCTGCATTTACATTTGATAATGAATTACAATGAACATGTGAATCAATGGAATGGATTTGCTTCCACTGTGTGTTAAACATTTATGCATCTGTGCATGTTATTAATTCAATGCATTTCATTTTATGTTCATGGGGCTAGTCGCCCGGGTAGATATCATTACGGTAGCATCCTCTTTGTCGATCGGAGGGTTGGGGACGTTACATTAGACATGAATCCAAGCAGAGCCTCTTGATCATAAGCGTTGTTGAGATGGGGATGGGGACATGGTCGATTAGATAATTGAAATGTGGAAACCACACATGGAATGAGAAAGAGAGTGATGTAAAAGAAGAGGAGAATTCTCGTAATACACACAGAGAGAGAAGGGACATGCAAGATCTCCATATCATTCTCCAAGAGAATTGTGAAGAATCAGTACGAGTGGTTTCTCTAGACTTGGTGTAGCTATATAAATAGATATATAACATCAAATAATACTCAATGAAACTTAACTTGGGGCCAACACCAAGAAAGATTGCGAAGGAAAATGAAAATCAAACTTTATGAAGTCCATAAATATGACAGAAGTCTTGACAAATGGAGAAATCGTACATGTGTCCAGAAATATCTTTGTAGAAATCCTAGAACTCTTCACAAAGAAACCGTAAATATGTCCAAAAATATCTTTGTAGAAATCTTGTAGAAGTCTTGTTAAATGGAGAATCATAGATATGTCCAGACATATCTTTGTAGAATTGTAGAACTCTTGACAAAGAAATCGTAAATATGTCAAGAAATATCTTTGTAGAAATCTGGTAGAATTATTGACAAATGGAGAATCGTAGATAAATGTCTAGAATATCAATGTAGAAATTGTAGGAGTCAATGTAGAAAAATACCACACTTGGAACTCCAGTAAAAATCAGTCTAACAACATTGATATGGCCTGAAGTCCTAGTTTTTACGTGTCCATAGTGAACTTCTCTCCATTTATGAATGCCTGCAACCCCACCCACATGGCTCGATGCCCAATATCTAGTTGTTGCTCAATAGGCACCATGGGGTGCTCGTGGCTGTGCCCATCAAGCAACAACTCGATGGACACAATGATGGGGGTGGGAGGGTGA
>LPNX011055243.1:348908-376391 GCA_001517045.1 Pseudotsuga menziesii | reverse complement strand
CATTTGTCTGAAACAGAGATGCAGACACGCAGAGAAAAAGGGCTTTGTTATAATTGTGATGAGAAATTCAGTCGGGGACATCGATGTGTTCAACAAAAGCTCCATCTCTTGGATGTGGATTCTCCACCTCCCTCTGAAATTGGTGAAGAAGCTTCCGATACAATGGATGCTCCGGTTGACACTCAGGAGCCACCTACTGACCCTCCATCTCAGGACGACCAGCCCAAGATATCCCTCCATGCTTTAGCTGGAGTCACTGCCCCCCAAACAATGCGGGTATGCGGTTACTTCAAGAAGCTTCCTCTTACAATACTCATTGATTCTGGAAGCACTCATAATTTCATTGACCCTCGGATTTCCAAACAAGCTGATTGTTTTATCCATCCTTGCTCCAACTTTGAAGTCATGGTTGCCAATGGGGGCACCTTACCTTGCAAAGGGAAGTGTTGTAATGTGTGTATCTCTATGGGAGATTATAACCTCCGCTCTGACATGTTTGCCTTGACCTTAGGCGGATGTGATGTGGTTTTGGGCGCTCAATGGCTGCGCACACTTGGCCCCATATAATGGGATTTTGCTGAAATTTGCATGCAGTTCTCCCCCGATGGACACAAACACACATTGAAAGGATTAAAACCAGGGTCTCTCAGCATCATCAGTTCACATCGCATGGAAAAACTCCTTAAGAAGAGTTCCCATGGTGTCATCACTCAGCTCCATTCCATTCAAATGCAACCATCAGCGGCCCCCACTACTCCTTTGGATCTCCAACAAATTCTGGATCAATATACAGGTGTTTTTGCTAAACCAATGGAACTTCCACCTTCATGACCAGAGGACCATCGTATTCAGCTCCTTCCTGGCAGCATTCCTCCCAACATCAGGCCCTATCACTACCCATTTCACCAAAAAACAGAGATTGAACTCCTCGTTAGGGACTTACTGAAGCAAGGTATTATTCGCCCAAGCACAAGTTCCTTTTCTTCACCAGTTCTTCTTGTCCGCAAAAAAGATGGGTAATGGCGCCTCTGCATTGACTTCCGAGCACTTAATCACCTCAGCATCAAGGATAAGTTTCCAATTCCTGTTGTTGATGAGCTTCTTGATGAGCTTCATGGTGCTCAATTTTTCTCCAAGTTGGATCTTCGCTCTGGGTATCATCAAATTCGGGTTCATGAGGATGATATCCCTAAAACAGATTTCCACACACATGATGGCCACTATGAGTTTTTGGTCATTCCCTTTGGTCTCACTAATGCTCCTTCCACATTCCAGGCCTTGATGAATAAAATATTCCAACCCTATTTGCGGAAATTCAGTCTGGTATTTTTTGATGATATCCTCATCTACAGTAAAACATGGGTTGAACATCTCCAGCATTTGGCTCTTGTAATGCAACTTTTCTCTGATCATCATCTCCATGCCAAAAAGTCTAAATGTGTTTTTGGCCACAAGGAAGTTGAGTATCTCGGGCACATTATCTCAGCACAAGGGGTTCGTGTGGATCCTGCCAAAATCGCTGCCATGAACAATTGGCCGCCTCCTAAGACACTCAAGAGCCTTCGTGGGTTTTTGGGGTTGACTGGCTACTACCGCAAGTTTGTCAAGGATTATGGGAAGATTGCAGCTCCATTAACTGCTCTGTTGAAAAAGGATGCTTTTACATGGACACATGTTATTGAGTGTGCATTTGACAAGCTGAAACAAGTTATGTGTACTACACCTGTTCTAGCTATGCCCGATTTTTCCAAGCCCTTCACTATTGAGAGCGATGCTTGCGGCAATGGACTTGGTGCTGTTCTCCTTCAAGATGAACACCCCATTGCGTTCACCAGCAAAGCCATTTTCGGTAAGAATTTAGCTGCCTTTACATATGAGAAGTAAATTATGGCTATTTTGCATGCAGTACAAAAGTGGCGACCCTACCTCTTAGGGAATCATTTCTGCATCAAGACTGATCACCAGAGTCTGAAATATTTCCTAGAACAGCGTGTATCCTCCCCAGCACAACAAAAATGGGTTAGAAAACTCATGGGTTATGACTATGAGATCACTTATAAGAAGGGTAAGGACAATATTGTGGCGGGTGCCCCTTCTCGCACAATTGATGACCAAGGGTCTCTTTCCCCTATTTCTATGCCTGTTCCAAATTGGTTGGAATCGGTTCAACAGGGTTATGTCAATGACTCTTCATTATCTCACATCATCCAACGCTTGGACAACAACCCTTCTACTGTCCCACATTACTCTTGGGATGGTGCTTCACTGAGATACAAGGGTCGTCTGGTTCTTCCCCAGAACACAGCTCTTCAACAAGCTATCTTCTATGAACTCCATGCTTCTCCGTCAGCTGGGCACTCTGGTTTTCTCAAAACGTATGAACGGGCACGGCGCAACTTCTTTTGGCAGGGCATGAAAAGGACAATTAAACAGATGGTGGTTGCATGTGATACCTGCCAGCGCAATAAGGGTGAAACAACACCCCTTCCGGGATTGCTCGAGCCCTTGCCCATACCTACCCGGATATGGACAGAGATTTCTATGTATTTCATTGAAGGGCTCCCTAAATCTGGAGGGAAGACTGTTATTTTGGTTGTGGTTGATTGCCTCTCCAAATATAGTCATTTTTGTGCTCTCAGCCATCCCTATACAGCCTCTTCTGTTGCTCAAATTTTCCTGGACCAGATCTTTCATCTTCATGGAATGCCTTCTTCCATTGTCTTGGATCGTGATGCGACTTTCACCAGTCATTTTTGGACATAACTCTTTCACCACACTGGCACCAAACTGAAGATGAGTTCAGGTTATCACCCCCAAACGGATGGTCAGACTGAAATTATCAATAAATGCTTGGAAACTTATCTTCGTTGCTTCTCCTCTGAGCAACAACATCAGTGGGCAAAGTGGCTCCCTCTCGCTGAATGGTGGTACAATACCTCTTACCACACTGCCTCTAAAATGACTCCATATGAAGCAGTTTATGGTCAGGCACCACCAGTTCTTCTTCCTTACACCCCCAGCATTTCTCCAGTTCAGGCAGTTGACGCGGTCCTTTGAAACCGCGATGAGGTTCTTCGCATTTTGCGTGAAAACCTTCACATGGCAAGAAATCGCATGAAGCAACAAGCTGATCAGCACCGTTCTGAGCGCACTTTTGAAGCTGGTGATATGGTTTTTCTTCGTCTCTAGCCTTACAAGAAATCCTCACTAAAACTCAAAGGGCGTCATAAGCTCGCTCCAAAGTTCTATGGGCCATATAGGATTATTCAGAAGATTGGGTCTGTTGCTTATAAATTGGAACTTCCGCCTTCTTCCCGCATTCATCCAGTATTTCATGTCTCTTGTCTGAAGAAAGTTCTTGGCACCAACATCAAAGGGCAGACTATTTTACCAGAACTGGATAATGAAGGATCCATCTTTTTGGAGCCGGAGGCTGTCCTCAATACGCGCACTCGTCAGCTTCGCTCTCGCTCTATCACAGAGGTCTTAATTCAATGGCACGGAATGCAGCCCGAGGATGCTACGTGGGAACCACTCCTTCAGATTCAGCGACAATTTCCACATCTAAAGCTTTGAGGACAAAGCTTTTTCTAAGGAGGAGGGGATGTTAGGAACCCATGTCAATCCTTCTCTTTACCGTGTTAGTATATTGTTGTTGGACGCATATGCTTTGTAAGCCGCCTCTAGTATTTGTTGATTCATAGTTTATATTGGCCCATGGTTTTGACCCATAGTCTTGGCGCCTATTTTTAGTATATAAGTGGGCGTTGAGGCCAAGGAAGGCACCGTGAAGTTATTTTGTATTGAGCTTGCTCAAAGGAGGTTGCCCCCTCGAAGTGGCCTGCGATTAATATAAAAGTGATTTTGAGTTCTGCTGCTATATCATGTATTTTGATTACTTGTTTGCTGCAGGGTCCTCACAAGAATCCATAAAGTAAATGACATTTTAAACTAGCTACAATACTCAGAAATGGAATACTATTAATAAACACACAAATTTTAACTCTAAGTACTATTTGGAGATTGATACATGTAATACCCATGCAATGCCTATTTATCAAGCTCATGCAAATGCCTATCAACTTCTAATTTTACTCTAGCAAGACCTCAAGCTATTTTAAGAAAACTTTATTTACAAAAAGCAAACTAAACTTGGAGCTTTATAATCAAACCTAAAACTAAGTACAAAACAATAATTGGAAATACATTGAATCTGTAAGCAAACCTACAACAGAAAAACAAAGTATTATTATGTTATCCCTACTGAGAATCAAACTATATTCTAAGATATCTTGGTCAATTATGCAAGTGCAATGTAGTTGATCTATAACTTGAAAAGTAAACCTATACTAAACCAGGTTATGTGAACTTTTATCATCAAACTTTAAAATACTGAAAATCAATACATCTTTGAAATCTAAATGAGCCTATTAAGCTTGAATTTGAAGCTGTGTTCTAATATTTTACATCTACTGAAATGAAATAACTTGAATAAATCAAACTAACAAAGTTTAAGAGAATGAAATGTTGTGTAATTGAAAATAAAAGACTGATTATGAAGTCAAATGAGAACTGAAAATGGAATGCTGAACCTATTTAAGAAATGAGACAAACTGACATTCAACAAACTCTATGACAACATTTTAAACAAGCTTAAGCTAATCTAGGTTTTAGGCATGAAAATAAATGAAAGTAACTCATAAACTACCTAAATCATAAACAAAAAATAAAACTATGATGCTTCTATTCAAACCAGAACTATTTCTCACTTGAACAGTAAACTATATGTTGAATGTAAATGGATTTCATCATCATTAAAACTGAAATAATTAATCTATGTGTTAATATAGAACTAAATATGAATTGTTGGAGGTGGATTCGAATCCCAACTAGCTACAGAACATGATGAAGTACTGGAAAATTATTCTATACCCTAGCTAACTATTTCCGTATAAAATGAAATACTAGAAATTTTGGAAATGACTGAAAATTTTGTCCAAGTGCAAATGAAAGGCTGAAAGATAGGTTGCAGTCTGAATGAATGGTGCGAATGGTTGACCAAATGGATTCTGAAGATATAAATTGCATCAAAATACAAGAAAATTGCAGTTTATGAACAACAAAACATTATCTACAGGAAAATGAAATACATAGACATAAAAAAAATTACTTATCTGTAAAAACGAAAGGAAACTACTGAATATGCACAAATAGAACCTTTGGTTGTTGAGGGGCCCTTCTCAACAATTAGGGGTTGTGTCTAACTCAGACCAATCACCAACAGAACATGAATTTACTCATCAACAACTGAAAACATAGACTTTTTATTAATACTAGAATGAAACTTATACAATGTGTTCCTCCTCTCTCTTTCTTCACGACCCTAGGCAAGTTTATAAAATAGTTTACAAATAGTAGACATTAAATGTTGGGGAAATGTCACATTAAACAGACATGCTATCATCCCTAAATCCGTGCATGGTGGTTCCTTTGACGTGACCAGTTGGTGTGTTGGAAGGCTGGATGAGTGGGAACGTAATCTTCTTAAACAAGAGCTCACGAACCATAAGGGCCACGTTTCCAACATGACCCATGTCGTGGTTTTTTTTGCCTTTATTTCCCCAGAATATGCTAATTAACAAATCCGAGGGTGCAAACGGAGGGTTGGATGAGAGTTCGAATGACCTATAACTGTAAAAACCTTGATTCCTGGCTGAATTAGTGCTGGGTTGTTTGTCAAATTGACTGTTGGATGCTCAGTTATTGATTGTGGTTGAGTTCTATTGGTTGGGTGCTAGGTTCTTGTTGCTTGCCTCCTTCACGTGAGCCCTCTTCATTCTCAAGGTGCATGAGTTTACCCTTTTCATCCTGTACATATTGTTCATGGTCTGCATAAAACATAAAATGATTAAAATTAAAACCAAAACATAAAAATGGCAATCAAAATTCATTTGATTATTTATAAGTGGATGCTTTATGGTCAATGCACATTCCATTTCCACATGGGTTTCACGATATATCAATTATTAAATAAATGATATGATAACATTATGTTTTAAATGTTAAGTGAGCTAGAAGGAAATTAAACTATTTCCTGTTTTGTCATTATATTTTTTTATTATGATTTTAACAAAGTAAAATAATGATATTTAAATGTATTCCCTTTTTAATTACTTTCAATTTAAGACATTGCAGATTATTAATATTATCCCATGATTCTAGTTATGTATATGCAAGTAGTACAGAATCAGTGAGAACCATAAGACAAAGGCAAGTCAAACCAATAAACCAATAAGAAACATGTCATCAAAACCTAGTGCGAAACTTAGGACGGGAAGAAGAGCTAAATAAAAGGTTAGATGAAGTACCGAAATGTTTACTATTTGCACAATATTGCATTTAATACATTAAAAATAACTTATTAAGCTTCATTTATGTTTAAGTGTTTTAATTGATCAAATACAATAAAAGATAGCCATTTTAAAGGATAGTTGTATCAAATTACAATAAATAGGCCAGGAAATTAATATAAATAAAATCATTATAAAAGACAATTTCGGATCCCAACACTCCCCTAGACCAAAGATATGGAATGTCCTCGTGCCATGAATAAATTAAGACTGGGTTAAAATAGAAAACATGAGGGTATAGATCATTTGTAAAGCCTATAGGAAACCAGTCATCCCTGTTACTTCTCAAAGGCTTATCGTCATTCAAGTAATTATGGACAGAGTTTGCATTTCAAGTTCATTAGACTCCTAAGTTTATGGGTCCTACTTCTATGATAGTGATATCCTAGGTATAGTATGAATTAGACAACAGGGTCTTAAGTTGAACTTACAAACATTCTCAAATAGAAGATTGATGGAGTTCATTTTCTTTAGATCAACCATGCATACCTTCCTTCGGTAGACCCACAACAACCTTTATTATCACAGAGTCATTTTCGTTTTTTTCTCTTTTTTAACAAGCTATCCTCCCCAGGTAGATTCCCCTCTTTTAGTCGGGCCTGTTCAGTACCCCGTCGGGTTTACCTAGTCATACCACAAGCCAGTACTCGCTTCCAGCGAGCCTGTTCAGTACCCCGACGGGTTAACCTCTTACATCTGTTTTTCATCAGAGGATCGTGTCCCAAATATCCCTCCCTATAGATATTTGACAAATATTTTTTCCTATGAAGGAGTGGTGGGGGAGCAGCTCTGAAAACCATGCTACAGGGTGGGATGGTATATGGGTTGGAGGACAGCTAGTCTTCTCTTTTTTATTATCATGGAACCAAAATAAAGGCTGCAAGAGGAATCTACTGAATCAAGGATACATACGGTTGATGGACTTAGTGTAAATTGGATGAAGCCATAATATAATGAGTGAAATGTGTCTCTAGTCCCATTCGTCTTTTCATATAGAGTTATGGTAGTGTTCCCTCATAAACTAGGAATTTGATTCACCCTTATGCTACCATGTAGTAAATATGCTTAAATAACATGCCCTGATAATGAAGCTAGGATGTACAAGTGACCTCTAGGTTTTAGATAGACCTTAATTTATGACAAATCCCCATGATATTTAAAGTTGGTCTTAAGTAACTTGTATAATTAGAAATAGGCATGTATGAAAATGAATAATGATGTAATATTATTTTGGTTTAGTCATTAACATGATCTTATTCTCAGTTCTTTTATTTGAAAAGAAAGCAATAAAAAACGAAGTTGCATTATTCCCTAAACTAAGAATGCAGCATTTTATTTATATACATATTTCCCCACCCTAAGAAGAAAGAAAACAAATTTATTCAAGTATATGAGCTTTTCCAATGAAACCAAGTGCGAAGCAAAATGAGAATTGTACCTTTATCCACATATGAAAATATTATTGCAGTGATTACCTTAGTGTGGAAGTTCAACCAAGTTAGTTTTCTTTGCATCAATGGTTATCGAATGAAGGAATGGTATTGTGGCTAGGTTACCTCTTGGAACCAAATTTCGATATAGTCTTGGTACTCACCTCCCTTCACTATGTCATCTAGATCCTCTTCTTCTAGTTGAGCAGTTGTTTGAGCATATGATGGATCCGTTAGCTTGCATGTAGATAATTCTTTAATTTCTGGTTGCTCTCCTTCAGATGTAATCCCCAATGTATCAGTTTCTTTTGCATTCTTGCAAAGAACATATTTTTGTAGTTCTTGGGATTTTTGTTTGTCTGTTATTTCATGAGAGGTTGATAAGCTCTCAACTGCTGCCAAGACATTTTCTTCTTGAGAGATCGAGATCCTAGCTGTTGCTAAGATTTGAAAAAGTTCTCTCATTCTAATGAGCACCTTTGAATCCATTTTCTCGGTTGATAGGTCATGATTCACACAAATATTAGTCTCTGGGGTTCTTACAGTACCCAAAATTTTTATGTGTTTTTGAGAAACTATCTATTACTAAAAAAAATTTGTGATTTAAACACAACACACAAAAACACCTACATTAAATTAACTTACGGAAAGTAAACACACTCATACAGAAATAAAACCACACTTGCATAAGAGTAAATTGTAAAAAACGTAAACTACCTAAATTTTCATAATAAAAGCATACGTGCATGAAATTAAACTATGGAAAAGTAAACTATCTACGTTTGCAGAAAGAAAAGTACACTTAAATATGGGAAAGGGAATTATATGTGTTTACAGAAATAAAAATGCATTTAAGGGAAGTAAATAAAAAACTTTCAAAAAGTAAAACTTGCAAAAAGTAAGGACACCTAAGAGAAAATGAGCACACTTGTGAAAATAAGCTTAAAGAAAGTAAAACACAGTTACGAAAAGGAACAACAAGGCTTTGGGGTGACCCACTAAAGTGGATGTGTCAGGCTGTTACACCACAAAAATTCCGTAGTAAACTTGTCTTTGCGTCTTATCGTTTCATCTCCCCCTTTGCTGTGTAATGTAAAGGCAACCTATCTACCCCTATCTACCTAGAATCCAACCCCTTCAACACCTCCCCGACAACGACGCCAAAATGTTGGGTAAAATATGCATTATCTAATTCAACACTTACATTGTCAACTTGGGAAGGTGGTTTGTGAGATGCAAATACTATATGTGCAGAACTAGAGTCTATATTATCCTAAGACATCCTAACCTATCTGCTATCAAATCATAGAAATAA
The DNA here is from genome assembly GCA_001517045.1 of Pseudotsuga menziesii. Taxonomy (NCBI): domain Eukaryota; kingdom Viridiplantae; phylum Streptophyta; class Pinopsida; order Pinales; family Pinaceae; genus Pseudotsuga; species Pseudotsuga menziesii. The sequence continues at coordinate 367,236 of LPNX011055243.1, read as the reverse complement.
CTTAACACTACTACATCTTTATAATCCAAATGAAACTACCGAAATTAAAAATTAACTTCTATTCTCTTACACCTAAAAATGAAATAAACTAAGCTATAATACCTAGAATCCACAAGTAAATGGCATTTAAAACTAGCTACAATACTCAGAAATGAAATACTATTGATCAAAAAACAAATTTTAACTCTGAGGACTATTTCGAGATTGAGACATGCAATACCCATGCAATGCCTATTTATCAAGCTCATGCAAATGCCTATCAACTTCTAATTTTACTCTAGCAAGAACTCAAGCTATTCTATGAAATTTTGTTTACCAAAATCAAACTAAACTTGGAGCTTTATAATAAAACCTAAAACTAAGTACAACACAATAACTGGAAATACATTCAATCTATAAGAAAACCTACAACAGAAAAACAAAGTATTCTTATGTTATCCCTACCGAGAATCAAACTATATTCTAAGATAGCTTGCTCAATTATGCAAGTGCAATGCAACTGATCTATAACTTGAAAAGTAAACCTATACTAGGCTAGGCTATGTGAACTTTTATCATCAAACTTTAAAATACTGAAAATCAACACATCTTTGAAATCTAAATGAACCTATTAAGCTTGAATTTGAAACTAAGTTTTAATGTTTTACATCTACTGAAATGAAATAACTTGAATAAATGAAACTAACAAAGCCTAAGACAATGAAATGCTGTGTAATTGAAAATGAAAGACTGATTATGAACTCAAATGAGAACTGGAAATGGAATGCTGAACCTATTTCAAAAATGAGATAAATTGACATTTAACAAAGCCTATGACAACATTTTAAACAAGCTTAATCTAATCTAGGTTTTAGGCATGAAAATGAATGAAAGTAACTCATAAACTACCTAAATCATAATTAAAAAAAAAAAAACTATGCTGCTTCTATTCAAACCAGAACTATTTCTCACTTCAGTAAAATATATGTTGAATGTAAATGGATTTCATCATCATTAAAACTGAAATAATTATTCTATGTGTTAATATATAATTGAATATGAATTGCTGGAGGTGGATTCGAATCCCAACTAGCTACATAACATAATGAAGTGCTGGAAGATTAGCCTATACCCTAGCTAACTATTTATGCATAAAATGAAATACTGAAAATTCTGGAAATGAGTGAAAATTTTGTCCAAGTGCGAATGAAAGGCTGAAAGACAGGTTGAAGTCTGAGCGAATTGTGTGAATGGCCGGCCGAATGGATTCTGAAAATATAAATTACATCAAAACATAGGAAAATTGCAGTTTATGAACAACAAAATATTATCTACAGGAAAATGAAATACATAGACATAAAAACAAAATTACTTATTTGTAAAAACGAAAGGAAACTACTGAATATGCACAAATAGAAACTCTGGTTGTTTAGGGGCCCTTCTTAGCAATCAGGGGTTGTGTCTAACTCAGATCAATCACCAAAAGAACATGAATTTACTCATCAACGACTGGAAACAAAGAGTTTTTATTAAAATTGGAACAAAGCTTATACAACGTGTTCCTCCTCTCTCTTTCTTCACGGCCCTGGGCAAGTTTATATAATAGTTTACAAAGGGCGAGCAAGTCGACCCTTTCAGTGGTTCACTGCTCTAAAAATAGCAGGTGTTAAATGCTAGGGAAATGACACATTAAACAGACAAGCCCTCATCCCTAAATTCGTGCATGGTGGTTCCTTTGACGTGAGCAGTTGGTGTGTTGGCAGGTTGGAGGAGTGGGAACGCAGATCTTCCCGAACAAGAGCTCACAAACCATATGGGCCACGTTTCCAACAAAACCCATGCCATGCTTTTTTTCCTTTACTACCCTGGAATATGCTAACCAATGAATCCGAGGGTGCAGAATTAGAGCTGAACGAACGTTCGAATGACCTGTAACTGTAAAAACCTTGATTCCTGGTTGAATTGGTCCTGGGTTATTTGTCAAATTGTCTACTGGATGCTCAATTATTTATTGTGGCTGAGTTCTATTGGTTGGGTGCTAGGTTCTTATTGCTTGCCTCCTTCATGTGAGCCCTCTTCATTCTCACAGTGTGTGAGTTTACCCTTTGTGTCCTGTACATATTGTTCACGACCTGCACAAAACATAAAATGATTAAATTAAAACCAAAACATGCAATGGCAATCAAAATTCATTCGATTATTTATAAGTGGATGCTTTATGGTCAATGCACGTCCCAGATACGATAACATTATGTTTTAAATGTTAAGTGAGCTGGAAGGAAATTAAACTATTTCCTGTAGTTTAAAAAGGTAAAATAATGATATTTAAATGTTTTCCCTTTTTAATTACTTTCGATTAAAGACTGCAAATTATTGAGACAAAATATTAATATTAACCCATGATTCTAGTTATGTATATGCAGGTACTACAGAATCAATGAGGACCAGAAGACAAAGGCAAGTCAAACCAATAAACCAATAAGAAACATGTCATCAAAACCTAGTGCAGAACTTAGGACCGGAAGAAGAGCTGAATGAAAAGTTAGATGAAGTACTGAAATGTATATCATTTGCACAATATTGTGTTTAATACATTAAAAGTAACATATTAAGCTTCATTTACGTTTAAGTGTTTTAATTGATGAAATACAATAAAAGATAACCCTTTTTAAGGATAGTTGTATCAATTTACTATAAATAGGCCATGAAATTAATATAAATAAAATCATTATAAAAACAATTCGAGAGCTCAACAAAACTCCAACACAATGAAGTTTTATAAGCTCAAACATAACGATTAAACCAACTTTCGAAAAGAAAATAAATACATATATCCACTTTCCTCCACTTTCCTATGGAATAGAGGAGATGGCCATCAAAACCTTGACAAATTGATTCATTTCTTAAAATAATTAGCCAATGCACCCTTTTTATCCAGAGCCAAATATCTAAGTCCAAGAAGTGAGTTCCGTTTAGTTTATCATAAAATCATACATAAAAATGGAAAAGTAAGTTTTCGTAAGTAAACCCAACCTTAGTCTTACAAATATACTCCAACCTACTCAAAGCTTTATGCTAACCAAATCATACTAAGAATTAAATTCTATGATATATTAATATTTCCAATCTAGTTAAGTTCCTTACTTTATAATGGTTTCTATATAGCTAAAGAGAATTTATTACAAAAATTAGAAGTAGGTTAACAACGTATCTTGCTAAGCTTCAAGTGCTACTTAATTTTGAGAGTTTGTGGACACAATTAATAAAGTCTCATTCTTCTTTCTTTAAGAGTGAGGTCGATGCTCACTTCAATAATCTAACAAGTAGGAGTTTCACCAATACCTAAGAGGTAGATCATGGCAACATGTAACATGGAGAGTAAACCTTTAACATGTAACATGAAATTGAGATGTTAGAACTTTAGAGGATGTAATAGCTAGAAATGGGCAAGTTGCAAATGGTGTTAATAATGAAACAAGGCATAGAAAGAATAAAGTATGATTAATTTCAATTAATTTCACGGGTAAGTTGCAAATGGTGTTAATAATAAAACAAGGTATAGAAAGAATAAAGTATGATTAATTTCACTTGTTTTAATTTAAAAGTCATTTTTTCTTAATTTTATTTATTTATTTTTATGTCAAGTAAATTTTTTTTTTTTGAAATGTTTGAAGTTTAATGTTAGTTCTATACACTAATGAATACTTCGAAATATTTAAATAATTTTTTGTTTAAAATTATAAACAAATTAATAAAATATATTAGTATCAAGGTTGAAATTTGCAGGTCAAGAATTTTTTATATTTTATATGACATTTTATTTTTAACCTTGTTTTTATTTGACTTTTAAATCTTAATTTTAAGTGTCATAATAACAATTGATTTTTTTTTTAAAATAATTATGATAATTATCTGAAACATTGAATTCTCATATCTGTCCTCATTAAATAAACAAATACAAAGTTTACAAAAACATAATAAAATAAAAAATCTAACAAACATAATCATTGAACCAAGCACATTCATAAAGACAAATAAGACTCATTTAGAAAGTTTTAAAAATGCATCTTTGTTAGAGGGCTAATCCACCTTTCATAATGTCATGGATAACATTCATTCCTCCCAACCACCCAAGCTACAACCAATGGACATTACAAGCAATATAATAAGCCATTATCATGTCCACCAAATACTATCGGCCCAAAATATAATAACCTAGTCAAATTTACCTAACAAGATGATACAATAAAACCATAACAATAATCAAAATTTTCCTACTATATATATATTTTTTTCTTTTTAAGAAAAAATTCGTAAATATTTTATTCACATTCAGCAGATGGCCCTCAAGGTCCATTATAAAAAAAAACCAACTATGAAGTTGACATTACATACAGATAATTGCCTTAGGAAGAGCACAATGTACCATTACCATGTCCAAAAACTGACCCAACTGTAAATTTGTCATTACATACAAAAAATAGCCTCATAAAGAGCATAATGTTTACCATTACTTTTCAGCAGAAAAGAAATCAAAGAACAAGCTTGTATTAACAGCCATGCATAAAAAATAAGTCTGATCATAGCAGACTTTTTTCATCATTCCTGATCAATCAGGTCAGATCAACTGTGAATTGAAGGTGATCACAAGCAAAACAGACCAGAGCAAAACTAGCCGGCTGAAGTAGTCTCAACATGAATGAAACTGAAATCAAAAGCTGAGCAAAAATTCAATAGCTAATAAATTGGCCATTTCCAAGCCATCTAGTGAAGAAAGTTCATATCCATTTCAGCGCCAATTAAGAGGCCATCAACCCGCATGTCATGCTCTTGGTATATTTGCTTGAAATCACCAGTGGCAAGATGAAGCATATTAATTTCAGCTAGAGCATCATATATCAAGGGTGGAACCAAATAACAGGAAAAAACTGGTCACGTCATATCCAGAAATGCCCAAGCATTAATATCGCCAAAAATAACCAGCAAAGTATTCACAAGAAACTATCAGATAAAAACAAAATGCATGTAGCCATCATCAAGAAACAGTCATACAACTGCAAATCAGACAGCTCACAGAACCATATTAGAAAACCTGAAAGGTTTCCACATTTTCTGTGCCTCTCTGTTCAACAATACTCCGAGATCCTTCAAGAATGCTGCCACTTGCTTTAGCCAAAGTATCTGCTTTGTAGTTTCGTTCCCTATAAATGTGTTTGAAAGACACATAATCAAGACTGTCAGCTAAACATTGAACATCTTGAAGAATCATAGTTAATTCAATACATTTAGTAATCGATACTTACCAAATGCCCAGTTTATAACTAACTGGGAATCCCCAAAAACTTGAATTTTATTCAAATTATGCTTCCGAGTCAGCCTAAGAAGAAGCTTAAGTGCACATAATTCTGCATAATTATTAGTACCCAAGCCTAAACCTGCTTTGAAAGAAACATAATGAATATCAGATATGTACAATATACCTCCAGCCCCACAAATCATTGGGTCCCCAGCTACAGATCCATCAAAGTAACCCCATGCATAAGTTTTATCAATTTCTTCCACAAAGATTGATCTGATAGAGACCACAGACAAAGACTGTGGTAAATTCTTCATCATACCCAAGCTGTAGCTTGATACCTGTGCAGGAGTTGTGACAAGATCCTCAAAACATGACCTATTTCTTGCTTTCCATATAAACCAGAGTACAATGATAGGTAAAGATATGATAAGTGCCACATCTGATGAAAAACACCAGTTTTTAAAACAAGCAGACAGGGAATATCCATTCCATAAATTATTAAGTTTCAAATGATCCTCAATAATTGACCAAACAGATCGAGTAAAAGGGCAGTCCACTACAATATGAAAATTGGATTCACAGCTCTGTTTGCATAAAAAGCACCTTCTAGGACCTTCTCTACCCCTTGAACAGAGAACATCCCAGGTCAATGCTTTACCAAAAAGAAGAAACCAACTAAATTTTTTTGTTTTTAGGGGACACTTCATCTTCCAAATGACCTTCCACCACTTCTCTATTAATAAGCTCAACATAACCCTCTTTAGGAGAATACTTGCATGTTTTAGATAAATTCCAGATAAGGCAATCAGCTGCAGCAAAGAGTCTAACATGGCTAGACTTGAGAATGGCAATATATCCATTCCAAGCAGCAATCTCAAGAGGGTCAGTAAATCCAATGGTGTTTGCAGATAACCATTTTTGAGACATCAAACCAGACATACAATGAATTCCAATATCAGAAATGAATTGAAAACCAGCCAAATGTAATCTTTCTAACATAGGAATAGGAAGAGCATGCCTCCATTTACATCCAGACCACGGATCTAAACCAATACGAACAACATTGCCAGTACCAATCTTCCAGACTAGAAAATTTCCAATGAGATCGAAAGCCTAAAGAATAGCTTTCCAGCAGATAGAAATGTTCTTTTTCTTTTTAACAGTAGATCTAATCCAATCCAGAATATTCATTGGATAAATATATTTATGTATTGCAATCTTAACCCATAAATCCGAACCATGAATGATATTCCAGACATTTTTTGCTGCAAGTGCCTTGGCAAATAAAACAGGGACTTTAAGTCCCCATCCACCCATAGATTTAGGCATAGCAAGAAACTTCCATGAAATCCAGGGTAAACCAAAAGAGTTATGTTTACCAGCCTAAAGAAAGTTAAAACAAAGCTTTCTGATTTTGTCTATGACTCCTATAGGTACCCAGAAATGCATCCAATAGACTGGAATGGCCTCTAAACCAGCTTTAATCAAAACCAGCTTTCCTCCTTTGGACAACCAACGGAAGCTCCAATTCTGAATCCTTTGTTCAACTTTAATAATCAGCCAATCCCAATCCCTAATAAGATATCTGCATGGTTTAAGATGAAACCCAAGGTACTTCATGCCATTTTCAATTCTGTCAACAGGAAAACTGAAGATATTCTGTAATGCAATAACTTCAGAATCTTCCATACAGGAGAAATATAAAGAAGATTTATTATCATTTATTTGCATCCCAGATGCCTTATAGAAATGCATTAAAATCTCATAAAGAGTAGAGAGAGATTGTTCAGAACCATCATTAACCATGACAATGTCATCCACAAAGAGTACATGAGTTAAAACTGTATCATTACCAAAAGATAAACCATGATAAGTCTCACAGAGTTTAGCATGAAGAATAGCCCTCCCAAGGCCTTCAACCACAATAAGAAACAGAAGTGGTGCCAAAGGACACCCCTGTCTGAGTCCCCTACCAGATTTAAAAAAATTGGTAGCAACACCATTGATGAGCAGAGAGAAAGAAACAGAAGATAGACTGCTCATAACCCATGCAATAAAGTTTCTTGCGAATCCCATTTTTGCAAGAATAACCTGAAGATAGATCCACCTGACTCGATCATAAGCTTTAGATAGATCGATCTTAATCATGACAGTTTTTAAGGATTTAACATGCATAGAATGCATACCTTCCTGAATGACACCTACAGCATCGTGTATCTGCCTTCCCGGCAAAAATCCAAACTATTCACCAGAAATACATCTACCCAAAACCTTTCTGATTCTGATCGAGATAATCTTACCAATAATTTTATATACAAAATTACACAGAGATATAGGCCTAAAATCCTCAAATGATAAGGGATGACCAATCTTAGGAATAAGAGCAAGAAAGGTAGAATTAAAGACACCTAGAATTTTGCCACTTATCCGGGACAATTCAATGACTCTTAAAAGATCCTCACCCAAAACATCAAACAGGCATCTATACACCTCAACATGAATACCATCTGGTCTAGGACTCTTATCATTTTTGCTGATGGATAAAATATGCTTGATATCTTTAAGAGTAATAGCCTGCATAAGCTCAGCATTTTGATCCTCTGAAACAGAAGATGGGAAATGACCAGCACTATGAACAATCTCTGGAAGATGGAGGTCATCTTCTTCTTTAAATAGGATTTCAAAATGCTGAATCCCAGCCTCAGCTATAGCCTCAGATCCTTCCACAAGATTTCCAGAATCATCATAAAGTTTCCAAATAGAATTGTGACATTTCCTATAAGCAACAAATTTGTGAAAGAAAGGAGTATTATCATCACCACAACTCAACCATAACGCCCTACTTTTCTGGCGAGCCTCCTTTTCCCAGAAAAGAAGAATAGAATTCTTGCGAGATTCAATCTCAATCAATAAATCTTTATCAACCACTGATGTAAAACCAAAAATATGCCTATCATAAAATCTTTTCAACTCAAATTCAATATCAACCAAATCTTTATTGTTCTCAGCATTTTTATTCACTGACCACTTAATAGAAATCCATGTGGTGGAGTGGAGCAAATCCGGATCACTATACTGTGAGCAAAAGCGAAGTTCCTTTAGAAAATCCAGATCCGATGCAGGACAAGAAATCTCATACTGTGAGCAAAATCGAAGTTCCTTTAGAAAATCCAAATCCGATGCAGGACAAGAAATCTCTTCAGGCTCATAATGAAGACTCCCCTGCAGCGCATAGTACCCCAACAGATTCAGCCAAAAAGCTCCCGCAAGGGAATCTGCACAGTGCAGATCCTCATGCCAACTTAGAAGAAGCTCTCCTTAGTGACGACAAAGATAGTTCAACAGGTTGGATCAAAGTTGGCAAAAATAACAAAACTGCTCCATCATCTCCAAAGACTACAACAAAGACATTTTCTCCTATAAAGACAAGAAGCCAGCAAAATGAAGCTAGCAAGAATGCATAATACGGATAGCTAGAATAAATTTCATAGATAGATCCAAGTTTTGTAGGAAATTTCTGTTAGAATTATAGAGCTAGACTTGTAAAGCACTCAACGGTGAGCTGATCACTGCCAATAATCTGTTTCTTTAGGTCCGATAGACCAATCCGGTCTCAGTGGACATTAAACATCATCATCATCATCATCATCATCATCGTCAGAAATTGCTTTAATTCGTTTAAGATTCTCACTAAATTGTGCATCAGGAGATAAAGCAGACCGAGCATCAAAGGGAACCCAAGAATCTTTTAAAGCTTCAACCAAGTCAATATGATCCAACCATCCTGCATTAAACTTGAAAGGACTATGGGCCTTAGGAGACTGAGAAGAAATTTGCAAGAAGACAGGTTGATGATCAGATACATCTCCACACCCAATCCATTGTTTAAGAAGGAAATCACAATCTAGGAAATCAGCTGAGACTAAGAGACGATCCAACCTTTTACATATACCCTCAGAACCAACTCTACGATTACTCCAGGTAGGAATATATACCAAAGGGTTGATGTCAACAATCCCCAATCTCTCCAACAGATTGTGAAAAAAAATAGTTAAAGGATCTGCTTGTGCTTTAACCCCCCAGATTTTAGAAAGACCCAAGGAAAAATTAAGATCGCCCCCAAAAACTAAAAAAGGAGACAAGAAATAGTCCATCTTGATCAAGTTATTCCAGAAAGTTTCCCTGTCCAGATAGGGCGCATAAAGATTAACAAAGGATATTTCCTTTTGTAAATCATATGAAAATAAAATAGCACACAACCTTGCTTTCATAGCCCAGGCATTATGAAAAAGAAAATTACAAGACTTCCAGCCCAAAATAAGTCCACCCGATCTGCCCTTAGCATCCACCGAAATGAACTACCATCCATGAATCAAATGTTCCAATTCTTGAACCAGCACACACCCCTCAATCATTGTTTCTTGTAAAAAAATAACATCAACTGCATGTTGATCGATAAGTCTTATAACCGCTAGTTTCTTGGGAAGACTAGCCAAACCCCTAACATTTAAGGTCAAGAGGATCATATGGAAACCTTGTTAAGGGAAGATGCTCTAAGTGCCCCAATACCGCTCATCATAGAATGTAATACTTTTTCATCCCCAATCAGACCCTTATCTACTTTATGATTCCCAGGTTTATCCTTGACAGGCCAAAAAATCTCCTCAACAGATTTCGAGCATGAGCGAAGATAATAACCCTTGCTAACAATAGGAGAGGCCTTACAAGGAGATACAAAACCCAGATCCTTCAATGATAAATTCGGAGCAGTAGGAGATAAGGCCTTAGAGGAATGGTTTAGAAATGGAATGTTACCAGGATCGTCCATAGAATTGGAAATGCTTAACGATTTAAGTTTGGATAAAGGTTCATACTCAAGGGAGACAGAATGCAGATCCAAATTCTCATCCACAGACATTCCAGCCTTTGCAACAGACTGATTTCCACCATTTTTGACTCTCCAAACTTTGGAAGAAGAATGTTTATTAAATGGGAGAGAGCAATCATTTGCCAGGTGTCCAAACCCATGACATCTAAAACATCTAAAGGGAATTCCCAAATAATCCAGTGGCTGATAGAAATCACTATTACCCTTTTTAATGACCAGTTCAGCAGGTAAACCCAAACGAAAGTCTAACAGAACAAGAACCCGGCCCATGCAGCAAACCCCAGAATGCAAATAAGTAAAATCAGTTTCCAAGTGGGATCCCAAGGTATTACCAACAAGTCTGAAGAAATCAGAAGACCAGAATTCAAAGGGTAAGATATATGTGTGTGTGTGTGCGCGCGCTTGAGATATAGATATCAATGAAATTTAAAGATAAAAATGCACTTCAAAATTATGAGTGAAATTAAAATACACACTTTATTAATGACAGTTAATTTTATGAAGCGACAATATTTTGATATGTAAAATAGAAAATAAATACTATTTACGACAAAAATTTCAACACTTATTATAATTATCCCTGCCACATGGGCGGTTATAATGCAATCGATATGCATTTGACCGCTATTAGTTTCGATTTGATTAGCTAAAATTTAAACTTTTTGCAAAGTTAATCATTGCAAACTAATTTATGAGCAAAGATCTTATTTGGAAATTATTCCACTCTAACTTTTTTTGGCGTCATTTAATGCATGGAAATGATTCCAATGATTTCAGGCGTTAATTCTAGTGGCATCACTTAATACAATTTGACTTGAAATGGCATGTCATCGTTGAGGTGGCGGCAATGAATTTGTGGTATATATATTTAATGAATTATAAAAATAAAATAAAAATGAGAAAAACAACAAAATTTTTGTTAAGTAAATATTTAGCAATAATCATAAATTAATCATTCATTAAATGTAATATATAAAAGATTTGACATTTATATTTTATCTAAGGAATCCAACTAGAAGTCATTAATGATATCATTTATTTTCTACTAGTTATTATTATCCCATGTGCCAGGCAGGTTATATTGTAATTGATAAGCCATTAATGGTATCATTTCTTTTCTACTAGTTATTATTATCCTTACGTTAGGCAGGTTATATTTCTTTTCTACTGGTTATTATTATCCCTGCCGCTGCGGCAGGGAGGTTATATTGTAATCCATAAGGCGTTTGACCTTATATTAAGCATGGTTGACCAAAAATTTCTTCACCGATAGATAAAGTAAACATTATAAACATGGAATTATATTTTTATGAATATAATATAATTACAATTATCTATCATCTCATTGACTCACATCTTATTTTGGAATCATATCAACTTTATTACCACTTCACATAATCAATCATTCAGTAATGAAATGGTTTGGGTGTTGCATCTTCATTGGTTGATATGACCAAGATCATCTTTCCCATTATTATTTTGCAGTCATTGTCTTTTTTATTTATGGGTGTCGCATGTTCATTGGTTGATATGACCAAGATCATCTTTCCCATTATTATTTTGCAGTTATTATCCCTTTTATTGACTCAAGGGCAGGGGGATTTCCTTGGCATCCATCATTTGATTGTGATAAGCTAACGACTCCTTCTACTACAGTCCTACTCTTTTTGAAAACATGGATGAAAAAAACGTGGATGAAAACGTGGATAAGCACTTTCTCTGTCAAAATGAATCCCTTTTATGATGTTCATGCCCAGGCTTTTATCCTCAATGCACTTTATTATGGCAAATTATTTCATTAAATCTTTATTGCTGAATCAATAATAAATATGACCTTCTCGACTTGCATTTTTTTAAGCTTTATTTGCATCTTGCCAAGCTCTCCCTTAACATATTCTTTGAGGTGCAACCTCAAATACACTTAATTGTCGCAATAATCTTTAAAAAAACGAGGTTGGTCTTCTGCGCCAATATTAAACTGCTTGGTCTTCTGCGCCAATATTAAACTGTTTGATCCTTACAGTTCCCTATATATCTTCCCTGTTGGATCATCCACTATTTCTTTTATGGACCTTTCTCTTTCTGATTCAAATGTAAGAACCACAACTTTTCTGAATGATCTTCTTCCTCTGGTTCTATATATATCTTAGTGCAATACTAAAAGGCCCAGTTCTCCTCTGGTTCTATATTTAGCTCAGTGCAATACTAAAAAGCCTAGTTTATAACTACTTCTTACCGTTGCAACTTATACTAATGCACTTTACAAACATATCCTTGCAGTTTGTCTGGCTGTATATTTAACATAAATCTTTTAATGCACTTTACAAACATATCCTTGCGGTTTGTCTCGCTGTATATTTACCATAACATTATATACCACTCCCTGCCCGTTCACATGACTTGAGGACTTTCAAATGACTCGAACAAAACTTTGTTGGTTGTTTTAGATAATTATTATTATAATAAATTGACGTGTTTGGAGTTAATCATGATAGTTGGATGATTATGATGATGATTATTATTAAATATTAAATTGATAATATTATTATTAAATAATAAATATATTGACGTTTTTGGAGTTTATCATGCCATTAGCATAGCCACATACGTAATTGGAAATAAATTTAATGGATCAAAATAATTACAATTACTTTTAATATTTTTTGCAGTGGCAAAGGAATCCAAAGAGTGCTACTTTAATGCAATCTATAAATCGTTGACCTTTTATTAACCATACCTTGGACCAAAAATTTATCGAGGTTTGTTAAAGTAAACATTATACACAAAACTTATATTTTTATAATATAATGCAATTTATAATTATCTCTCATGTGATTTGTTCATGTCTTTTTTTGTAATCATGACATCATTTTGTAATTATCTCAATGGTACAAAAACTTGGTAGAAGACCTATGGACGCATATGTCAGAGTTTCCTTTATAATTGTCTAAATTAAACATTATAATATAATTTTATATTTTTATAAATATACCAAATTTATAAAATTTTATATCCATTATTCATACCAAATGGTTAGAGGTAATATAAGCACAAAACAAATACTATTTAATACACAAAAAAATACAAAACTTTTTATGAAAAAACAAAAAGAAATTGTTACCCATTTCTTTAACCATCATTTAACTGAAGCTTATTTAAATCTTAATCAAAATGCATTTAAGCATAACAATATACCATGACCATGAAATTGTTACACTTAGTTAATCTTGTTGATCGACTAAAGAAGTCCAAAATCCAAGATAATATCGAAATATCTATCAACATAATAATACATTATTACATTAAAAATATATATATAACAATTATAAAAAACTTATAATAATAATTTGTATGTATATAAATAATTTTGCCAATACACTTAATATTTGTTATAATGACTAATGAAAACTAATTATCCTTAAGTTTTCCATTCATCTTTATGTAAAAGTACTATTATTATAATTTTATTAATTTTCTTTGTTAAACATGCCTCTTAAATTCTTAGAATGTTTTTAGCTCTCATGAACATAAAAATGAACTTTTCCCATGAACATAATTTAATGAACTTTTCCTCAAATTCAAAAGGGATACTTACTAAGTGGCCTGAAGTGATTTGGTTTTGCAAGGCCTTACTTAGCTTGACTTGAATGGTGTTACAAGAAATAAATGTCATTAATATTGGAGAGTTACTTAAGGTTTATTAAAACAATCACTTAAATAGAAAGTTTAAATTCAACAAGGCCATAATCTATAGGCTATTCCTAAATTAATACATTTATTTTAATAATCTATGCATTACATTTGGTTTAATATTTTGAAATGCAATATGACTATCTATATTAAATTGCTTTTATGTTTTGGAAATGTAATTGATTCATATAATTCTTAAAATTAAACACCAACCATGTAATTAAGTTATCTATATTATATTGTTTTTTAAATGCAATTTAATTATCCCTAAACTAAGCGGGAGGGACTAGCTACTACGTAGCATTTGTTTATTATGTAGTTTTTATAATTATTATTAGTTATTCTAAAGTTTTTAAAGCGTTACTAAAAGCTTTATGGCTAATTTTTCTCACAAACATATTTTTTAAACTAGATCATAAAAAAATTATGCCTTCTCATGCTTATTTTCCACAAATATACTTTGCTTAACAATTTTCATCTTTTTTTCTACTATAAATTGTATATATTTTTATTTTTTTAATTAACAAAATAATAACTACAAAACAAAAGGTTGTTATTAAACTAGAAAAGAATAATGATCATTTCGTGTTTAAGGATACCTCACATATATCTTTGGGAAAGTCTTTAAAAATAGAAATGTAAATACTATGGTTAGTGGGGCCATGTTTGCTATGTCATGCTCTTGCACGAATAACAATATGTTCCCCCACAGAACCACGTCGGGTCACAATAGGGAAAAGTTGTATGCAATGACGACTAGGACACAACCGAGGGCCCTAAGCCATGGATTCCACGTTACAGGCACGATACAGGTGCCCCACGGTGCCCAACACAACTTGCACATGCAAAAAACGAGCACATCATTTCAGTCTGGTATCCCTTGAAGTGCTTTCACTTTATGAAGAGTCTCTTATTATGCCAAAATTTCTCCATATCATTGTTCTCACTCCCTTTCAGATCACATGCAACATGTTAGCCAGTTGAAAATGTAATATCCCAAATCCCGATATTTTCTATTTCTAAACAAATATGCTGATACAACGAGGCATGCAAACTGCCAAACAAAAATCCCTATTTTATAGGAAAAATTAGGGTTAGGGTTTGTGAGATAGAATGAACACTTACCACTGATAAGCCGACGGGACTACTCTGGAGAAGGTATGCAAGCACTGAGAACTGGATCGGAGATGAACTGATCTTCTCTGCTTCCGGTGAACCCCTAGCAGCAAGACGCCCAATCAGAAAAGGATGACGCCCTCAGGGAAGGAGGTGTCTGATGGAACTGCTGATTTGCAGGGCTGATAGCCTTTCCGTGCCGGAGAGAATTCCTGGTGCATGCGATATTTCTGAGTCCTCTAGGCAGGATAGCGACTTGCTTCAGAGAGACAGCTGCTCACGCCCCTGGGATCCCGAAACTGTTGATAACTGCTTCGGATGAGCATGGACGGATCTGATAATCATCGGGTACCAGAGTATGAAGCTGATAATGAGAATGATGCCTGAGTTTCGGAAGGAAACTGAGATCTGAAGGCCCAACAACCGATTAGGGCTTTTTGGCTGAAACCCCCCCCCTTACGGCTGCACACGTGTCCCTGCAATGATCTATACCATGTACTAGATAACTGATGAATGAATGAAGAACAAGTGGTGAACCAGTATGGCTTACCCTGAATAAGACTAGGACAGATGTTTCACTGCCGAAATCCTGTTAGCTGAAGACTTCGTCTCCAACCCCAACTGCTGTGCTGCTATCCAAGAGCTCCCAAAATAATCATAATCAAAAGTGAAGTCTCCTCTTGCTTTATCCTCTATTTATAAAGTCCAACTGCGCAAAACCTAATCTTTGACCTAATTAGGTCACTTTATCTTCTAATTTGCCGTTGAATTGCATGCATGCGGATGGAGACTTAAAGAGTGCATGCATCATTAAATAATGCTCGGATGGCATGCACGAAGGTGGCCTTTGGCCCCGGTGGCCCTTCTTGACCAAATGATGATGCCCTAGATCTTCTATGGATGGAATTAGTCCTTAGTTGATTCCCTAGCTGTCAGTAACCGCTCGAACCCACAGGAATCACATAGGTTAGCGGTTTTGGGCCTCAAGGCCTAATTGGAAGAGGACATTACAGAAAACCATAAAAACAATGATTGGAAATCAGAGCTCAAGAAACAACTACTCAAGCTTACTTGTTGTATACTTGGTCATTGATGTTCTTGGCATGAATCTTGATCTTTCCTGTAAAAAACACCCAGATATTGTGCTCTTATCCTTCAGATACGCAACACTGTATGGAGCCTCAACGGTCTTAGGAGCAATTTGTATGTGTTCAACACCCTAGGGAGGGTGCTTTCCCGTAACGCCAAAGGTTTGCAATATTATAAAGCTCTGCAAGAACGCCCATATCCTGTCATGAATTACGACGCCCTCCTATAAAACAAAACAAATGCAAGACAATCAACACAAATCCCCAACAAGACCATGATGCTCGGCCACGACAAAAAGACAATAGTAACTGACCCTGGCAAGAAAGCATACTCCATAATTGTGTGTAGCAAAGAAAACATGATTGGAACCTCTGCTTTTGTTCCAAAAAGTCACGAGAAACTCAACCCCTTAACTATGGAAAAAAAACACAAAAATTAGCAATGGAAAGTACCTAGAAGCTTTGTGCTTGATTCTGAAAATTATGACACTACTACAAAGCTTGAAACTAGATAAAAGAGTCTCTGAAACTAAACTCTATCCGAAAGGAATACCAAAGTATTTTTGAATGCACAATACTATGTGGAGGGCCCTAAGCATGACACTTAGTGGCCATGCCATTTTCAACTTAAATAGGTCAACAGATTGCTTGATACATGTTTCTATACTGCCAATTACATGCATGCTTACCAGATGGTTTCACGATATATTTTTTATAAATTTAAATTTGTTTTTATTCCATGAATACACAATCTTCATGGTCTTTAGTGATAACTTGCATGCATGACATATGGTTTACATGAAAAGAGTATTGGCTTAACATGTTGGCTTTGCAAATTATTGTAGCCTACACTAAAAGGTCAAAGTACTCTAGAACTTAGGCTACCATCCAAAAATGGGAGCAATGAACTACCCAAAATAAATAGATAAAAAAACATTAATGAAATCTTCTACAAAGACAATAATTATCAATATCAATACCATATTTTGTTTAAAATAAAAACATTTAATACATTATTTAGAATCCAATTATTATACACACATTTGAATATTAAGATTATCAAAATATATAAAATAAAATGGTCATTTTCAAAATAGAAGGGACATAGATCAACTACATGCCAAACAACCATGAAGGATAACTTTAACATGAGAAGGTGAGATCTTATCTTGGGATATTTTCTCTTGTATGTACATCAAAACATTTTAACCAAACAAAATAAGTATATCCTCCAATTTTCTATTATTTCATATTAATTTTTATTTTATTTTGATATATTTTTTTATTGTTTTTAATTTTTTTTTAAATTAATATAAAGCATGTACTAGCTATTTTAGCTATTTCATTTGTTTTAAACAACAATTTTTACAACAAAAAATATAAAATGGAATTATCATGTTTATGTTTATCAATTTTGTATTATTTGAAGTATAGAAGTTCTTATTTGATGTTGGCATATTAACTTAATGATTATAACTTTCTTTTGGTTTACTTTTTTTCAATTTTCCATTTTTTTTTTCCAAAAAAAAAAAGCGTAATTTCATTCATCTTTCGAGATCAAAATTACATTCTGAATATTCACTGAAGCGTGAATTCTGGATCACCAAAAATAGGTTCCATTCTATAGACTCTAAAGTCTGCTGTTGAGTGAGTAAAAAAAGAGCATACATAGATGTTGTTCCAGAAAAAAAAAAAGTATGAGCTGAACACAGCTCTGTACATATGACAGCAAAACAAAAGATATCTATCTTTCGTTGTTCATGCTACAACACTTCCTTCTATCATTAACGCCGATGTGCATACATAAATGCGATCCAATGAGACTGATCGCTCTCATAACTTTTAACAGTTACTGTTCAATTAAACGACGCTGCTTTCTTTGATGACATAAGTATAAACAAAAATACTATCCAGCAAGATTAAGATCGGAGCCAAAAACTCCTTGCCACTGAAAAAGATATTTTTAACAATTCTTAATACATAAATTAAAAGCCTGCATACAGCCATAATATAGACCAAAGATAGCCTGCCGAGAGTCAAAAGAGATCCATATACGGCCTGTGATAAAAAGCCTGCTGTCTGCCATCATGTATTTCTTTCACTGTCCAATAACCTTCTGCCAACCTGAGCCCAGCCTTAGAAGCTTTGTCCGCTTCCGTGTTGTTTTCCCTGTACACATGCCTGCAAGTAAAAGAGTCAAGTCGCTGAAGGAACTGCTGGATGGAGGAAATAATATGAGAAAGTCTCAAATGCCTGCATTCTTGACTC
>LPNX011055243.1:317055-345943 GCA_001517045.1 Pseudotsuga menziesii | reverse complement strand
AGAATCCACCTGGGCATGTGGCCCCCAAACCTCATTGTGCCCCAACGAGAAGTTTAAATCTCCACCCAATACCAGACTGTCTCCACTCACCAGTGGGTTTTGCAAAAGGGAGTCCCAGAAGGGAACTCTATTAAGGTAAGGCCCATAAACATTTACCACATTGAGAGAAATCCCCAAATCTGCTACAAACACCTCAATACCCAGCACAGCCTCCGAACTCCAGGCATTAATCAACTGAACACTACTACTTTCCAACCCACCACCAAACCACCGGAACGCCCTCTAGCATCCAAAGTCAAGAAGGACCAACCTGGAATCCAAATTTCCAAGCGTTCCCAAATCACCTCTCCTACTCCTAAAGTCTCTTGTAGCAAGATCACACCCGGGCGTTCAAGAGTAAGCACCCTGATGAAGGCTGATTTCTTGCCAGGCCCAGCCAGCCCCCGACAATTAAAAGACAAAAGCTTCATTTGCGCCCTTTCTTCTTGGCCGCCTCCGCTCTAAGGGCCTTTTCAATCGAAATTTGTTTGCCTCCCAAAAGATCTTCCCTTGCTCTGGACTGAGCCTTGAAGAGATTTGTTTTTCTGCCCCGGCCTCGTTTCACCGGCGAAGGGTTTTTTCCCAGCCCAACCGAAGGATTTTGACAAGATCTTAAAAAGTATCCCGAATCCGTAGAGTCAGGTGGAGAGGAACAGGAATCTTCAGGTATAGGAACAGGGTCTGGTTCCACAACAGCAGAGGAGGGTTCGACCATAGCAGGCAAAAAAACAGGCTCAGTAGCAACAGAAGCAATAGAGGGTTGTGTGGCCAACCCCGGGAAGGTATCAGCAAAAACATGATGAGCAGGCATAGACAAAGGGGAACCAGAGTGACCCGAAAGGGAGAGCTTTCTCAAGCCTTCTATCCAATCGAAACCCAGGAAAGAAACATTATTCAAAAACAAGTTAACATTAGACAAAATGGGAATAGAGGAAGTACCAGGACCTGTGGGCTCCCCAGGAGCCGACCCTGAGACAGTATCCTGTACCATCGCATCTTTAACCCCCTCGTCCAGCAATTCTTCAGGGAAATGCAGCTCTTCTGAAGATGGATCACTGCCCAAATCATCCGCAGAAGTCTGGACTGAACCAGAGGAACCATCGACCTTCTCCCTAGATCCCTTTCGCGCATCCACAGGATCTTTTCGCCTTCTTTCGTTCCAAGACTGCCCCGGCAAAGGACATTCCGAAACCGGATGCCCATAAACATGGCACCTTCTACAGCGAAAGGGGACATTTTCATAATCCAGTAACTGAGGAATGATCTCCTAACCACATTCCAAATTAATCGACTCGGCCAGACCCTCCCTGAGGTTTATGTTAACCAAGATCCTCGCGACCTTCTTCTCCTTAGTTTCGCGGAATGAGAGATCCGCCTCCAGAAAAGACCCAATAATATCACCTATCCTTCTGAAGTGATACAAATCCCAGAAATGTAATGGGAGAGCAGGCAATCTCACCCAGATGGGTAAGACATCCACTCTTTCTTTGCTGGCATCAAACATGGGGCTCCAGGGTTTCAGCAAAATAGGTGAATGGTCAATATGCCAGCTCTTATTCTGTATCCACCTTAAATCCTCCTCCTTCTCCAAGGTGACCGCGAACCATCCTTTAGTTAACATCTCTACCTCCGGGACGTAGCCACACTGAGCTCCCCAGGACTTCGCAGCCTAATCAAGAATGGTTTTCTTCGCAAAGTTCCTTCCCAAAACCCGCCCCACTAAAGTACACTTTGCCATCCGCAGCACGCTGTCCCAGGCTATATCCTCACCAACTGCGTAGTTCCGAAGCTGCTTCTTTTTTATCCAGTTCTTTCTTCTCTTCTTTGGTGCTCCATTGCTCACAACTTGCCTCCCATTTAGGCCGACTGAAACCGGTGAACCTCCTCCAGATTGGTCCCTTCGCGGAGACCCAAAACCTCTCTGTTCAGCTACATCCAAAGGCGACCTCCACTCATCCTCCGAAGTCTCTCTGCTAGAGACCTTTCCCTGCAAGACCTGACCGACCTCCCCATCATCCAACCCTACTGCGCACCCCTTTACAGCTCCGAACCCTACCTGAGAAACTGCTGCCTGAAAATCTGGAAACCGTGAGGGGAAAATGCCCGATTCCCTCCAGTTCGATGACCCCAACCTATCTTCCGACCGCTGAAAAGGAGACTCCACCTAGGAGACAGCCGTTAAGAGATCCGACGAGAAAACAAGAAAGTCAGACGGTGAAGAAACGGTTTCCAACCCTACTGTCACCAAACTTGCCGAGCCCACCACGTCCTGGCCCAGTCTTGGGATAGCCACCAGCCGCTCCATCATCCCTCCACCTGGCACCTCCCAAATGTGAGAACTCTCCAACCTGTCACTAGAGTAGTCTAGCTCCTCCAAATCCTCCATTAATGCCAAGAATGAAACCGTTTGCAGTCAATGAAACCCTCAAAGAACTAACAAGCCCCAAGGCCCCAACCACTGTCACAGACTATCGGCAACCAAATCCAGCAGAAGCAACGAGGGCTCACAGCACAAAACCTAGGGCACCCTGAATTCTTACAAGCAAAACGAAACGTGGAGTCATGGCAGACCTCTAGCCAGTGCTAGAGGCCATTGGCGTCCGTGCTCCCTACCTGCCAACTCCTGCCATCGCCATCAAGCACTTCCAAACCCTACGCCACAGCCACTCTCCATCATTTCATCTCTGTGGAGTTAAGCAAACCATAAAATTGATTCTCAATTTTCCATTATATAAAGTATTCAAATTCTAATTTGATGTGGATAAGTTTAATTAAGCCGCATGGACTAGCTACAAGGTAGCCTTGGTTAAATAATATTTTTAATTTACTTTATTTTTATATTTATATTTGTGATTATTATTTTTTTCAAATTTTAATATAAAAAATCATATGTTTCTTTGTTTAATTTCTTTATCAAAATTTTCTTATTTTTCTATATAAGTATCTTTATCAAAATTTTCTTATTTTCCTATATAGGTATCATTTCGATATTTACATTTTATAATTATTTCTTTTACAATTACCATTTCAATTCCATACAAATAATTGATGATGATTATATCTATTCATTACACCTTATAAAATAAAATTACAATCCAAAATTGAACTTACAGAAATACAATTCACAATTGAATTTTAATAAATCTCCAACGAGTAGATTGAAACAAAACTTTGACAAGAACGTGCCAACCCATTCCAGTTCTTTGCTATAATAAGAAATGGTGCACATCTCAGACACCATGCTTAACGAACGGTTGAGTATAAAAAACGAGGCGACGCTGATATCCAGGTTTTGAATTACCTCATCAATACCAGCCAACGCGGTGTGCCACGTGTTTATCCTTTCGTCACTTGTTGTACATGCAGGTCAATTCAATTGAGACCCTCATAAATACATTCATTCCTTATGTATCAAATCTTGAAGCAGGCCATAAATTATAATAATAATAATAAAACAAACGGCTCTTGTAGATGCCTGCGCCATCTTTTGACACCCACTTCAAAGATATGGACGTCACATCGCCCATGATGGCGATCAAACAAAATTCTCTTTCATAATAACAGTTAACAGACGATAATGACATTTCATAATAACAGCTCACATATAATGGTAATGACAGACTGTTTAACACGAATGAATGACCGCCATTTTGGAGGGGCATGGGATTGATTAGTTTTATCAATCTTTGGGCCCTTTGGGGAAAATATTTATTATTTGACACTTTCCTAATTTTTTATTTCGCTGGGTTCTAAGATTCTGCGATGGAAATTAAGGTTGGGCAGGCCGATCGAAGGCATCTCTGAAGAGGCAGGTAGGCATTGGATAATTGTATTTGAATTTGGCCGGGTTTAGAAGGTGAAGAAATCTGTAATATCTATTCATTTTCTTCAAAGTGTTTGGCATTTGGGCAATGTCTCTGTATTCAATATGAAAATGATTTGTCAGAATTATTCTCTAATAGAGTTGCTATTATTTGTACTGAATTCTGTTGTTTATTCATGTTTTTACTATTTATCACATTGCTGATATTTTGCAAATTGCTTGCCTCAAATCCATCTCCAATATGATACATTTAAATGTGATTTTTTTTCTTTTTAAACTTGATTCAGTTTTATCTTGATGGTTTCCGAGCTTGTAATCAGGGTTTATTTTTGTTTATAGTGCAATTCTCCTCCTTAATCTTTTTCTCTTGGTTAATATATGTATTTATAGGTTTTTCAAGTATTCATATGTGCGCGGAGGTTATTCCCAAGCTACTCAAGTTTTCGGCAACCGGGCATGGTCTTTAAGCAATTCCCGTTTGGGCAGCGAAAGGTAAGGAAATCGCCACAGAACATTTCAGCGATTCATTCGCTTGATTGTTTGATGTGTATGTTTTAAAAAGAATGAAAGACCCTTAAAAATTAAATCTAGACATGAAAGTTTGGAAAACCCATGAATGTTTGAACATAGGTTAATTGTTTTGCTAAATATGTGAAGGACGATCAGGAGCCGTTTTAATGGTAGATTATCTATTTATTGTTTCGAAGTCTACACTTTTCTTCTTTTCTTATGAGAGTGAAATAACCGTTTTGATAGAGATTGTGTGATAGAGGCTTGTATATGTTCAATTTTTTTCTAAAGATCCAAGCCTAAAAAAAATATGAGAAAGTAAAATATTATTGAACAAATATTTGTCATGTTTTTAATAACAGAAATTATATATATATAATTTTTATTTTTAATATATATAAAAAGATTAAAGGCAAAGAACACAAGTCTTGAAAAAAAAAACTGTAAAAGATGCTTTTGTGTTTATTATGATTGTGGTGTTAAGTTTATGTTAATAAATTTATTATCATTTTATGTAAAAGGCAGAAGAATATATTATGTAACAATATATTATTTAATTAAATCCCTTTAACATTGAGTATATTAAAACCTTAAATCCTTTCACATTACATTAAGCACATTATCAATTCTATAATATTTATAACATTAACGAGTTTTTTAATGTGAACATTACATTGAGCACATTATTGATCTTAATAACATTAACAAGTTTAAGTTTTTTAATTTGTTAGCATTGCATTGTGTACATTAATGATCAAATATTCTATAATATTTGATGACATCAACAAGTTTTTTAGTTTTTTTATTTGTTGTAGGCTAAGTCACCTGACACAAGGACACATGACACGAAGAACACGAAAATATGAGAGTCTGACACGGACACGGTGACCCCCGGAATCAGGACACGTAGGATACGTTTTATATATATATATATATATATATATATATTAAAATATATTAAAATTTAAAAATATAGACATAGATCCAAAAATCTTTAGAAATTAGAACATTTACAAATATTCAATAGAAATTAGAATAAAAACACATTAATGATTACACATTTGTCATTCACAAATCACGATTCACAACAAATTTGTCATTCACAATTTACAATGAGACACATAGATGCATGTCGGAACCATATTTCTCATTAATTTATCAAAATCAAAATGTATACATATATGTCAGAATGTCGCTGGGCACTGGTAAATACCAAATAGACTAAAGTCTAGTAGTAAATACAAAAAGGAGTGGATCAAGATGGGAGAATCCCATATGTCAGTAGTCCTCCTCCATGCCTGAATCAACATCAACATACTCATCACTGCCCCTGCCCCAATCCTCATCCTCCTCCCCCTCCGCCTCCTCTCTGTCCATCTGACGATCTGCATCTACTGCTGTGGAGGATGACCCCTCTATACGATCACTATCATCAAAAGTGACAGACTCTAGCACTGGATCATTAAGATTCATGTTGGATAATGCCAACTCAGTACTGCTGTCCAAACCCATATCATTAGAAAAGACGTCCAACATCTTTGTCTTTCCCTTCACCCACTACTCCCTTTTTCTATAAAAAAGACGAAGGTTGGAGTGCACCTACACCATTGACTCTGCCCTGGACTGCTCAAGCCTGCTCTTCTTCACACTGTACAAGTTCCCATATGTGCTCCAATTCCTCTCACAACAAGAGGATGATGTAACTTGAGAGATGATCCTCAAGGCTAACTTTTGTAGAATAGGGAATGTTGCCCCATGAGTTTCCCACCAAGCATAGGGTTTCTTACCCCACCCTATCTCTAAGCACGTCATAGCCTCCAAATCTCCCAGTGCTAGTGGAAAAATCTCCAAAGCCCTCCTCTGCCTCCTCAAGCATGTCGATATCCTGGAATAGCAGTCTAAGTGCTATCTTCCTCCCATGTGCAATCTCTGCATCCATGTGAGGAGGGACTCTGTGTGAGACCCCTGATCCACTAGTGAGCCACTCCTGAGTGTAGAACTTGGGGTTCAAGGAGTGGTCCAAGCAATGCAAAGGTGTGCAATTCTTATCCCACATGGAGATAAGAATATCCCGAATAATGGTCCATAAGTTCTTTGTCGATGTCCCATACTCGGGACACTCATTCTCCATGACAATGGACCTCATGGACTCAATCATGGAATCCCACCCCTCATAAACCTCTACTAGGATGGGTTGGTCTGTGTCTGCAAACCGCAACAAAGAAATGATTGGCTCCATGATCTTAATGCTAAGATCTACCGTGTCCCACCAACCATCATCTAACACCATGTCCTTCACCTTTTGTGAAGCAGCTCGATCCGTCTTTCTCCAAAAAGCCCAAAACTCTGAAATCACCATGGACCCAAGAGCATTTTTGACCTCCCTCAACCTCTTCAGCATGATGAATAAGGAAGCAAACCGAGTATCTGCAATCTTCAGCAATGAAAGCTGTGTACTGTTTGTAGATGGTGAGGGCAGTTGTGTGGTTTTGTACAAAGTTACGGATATGGCGTGCATCCTCAATAAGGTTGCCAATCCATGTCACATCCGAAGCAATGGATTTCAGTGCTAAATTCAAGGAATGGACAATGCAAGGTGTCCAAAAAACCTGTAAGAGCAATAAAAGCATGTATCAATGACTCTACAACACTAACACTGCAATGGCCAAATTCAAACAATGAGCAAATTAGAAATGAAAGGTGTCAAAATAAACATAGCTGTGGATATTTAGCTTCCATAATCATGCTAGCAGCCTTGCAAACAAGTGCATTGTCCGTGATGATTTGTACACATGAATCAACACCTACCTCTTCAATGGTTTTGATGAATAAATCACCCATAAATTGTGCATCCTTGTATTTCCCAAGAGCATCCACCGCTTTCAAGAACAACGGTCCATTTTGGGAAAATACCATGAAATTGGTGAGTGGATGGCGTGCGGGATTCGTCCATCCACCAGAAACAATACTCACACCGCATGAGGGTTGTGTTGTTCTAATTGTCTCAAGGATTTTATCTACCTCCTCCTTTGCTTTAACCAACAATGTGGTTCTAAGCTTCTCTGAACCAGGAGGCACATAACCACTTGGAGCTCGTTTCAAGATAATTCGAACCGTCTCAAAATACAATGGTGACTCTGCAAAATTGAATGAGATGAAGTTGAGGTAGAAGAAAAATGCAATGGTAATGTCTACCTCTTCTCGCGCCTCTTGTTGGAAAATCCTATCCATTGGACCACCTGTAGATTGCCTCTTTCTTGTTTGATAAGTATCCCCACGCCCATGAATGCTAGGTGGAAATGGAGTCTTGGTGCTAAAGGACTTCCTTCAAAATGGAAGAGGACCATCCTCTTTTTTCTTGCTTGCTGCTGCCACCTTCCCTAAGCCAACATGATCCTCTCTTTCCATATCCCCCCTTTGGTTAACACTCACCGCTTTGCATGAAGAAATCCCACAAGAAGGAAAGGCCAATAAATGGCCCTTAACCCAAAAATATGTGCTCATAAACTCATGCTTGCAAAAATTGCATCTCCAAGACACATTGCCTCCCCCACCAAGCTTTGCCTTGGGACCATCTTTCTTTGTCACATACTTCCATAGAGGGTATTTTTTTTTCTTAGGCTTGTTGTCTTGCTAAAACAGGGTTAAATGGAGCCATAGAATGAGTTCCACTAGCAGGCGATGGAGCACTTGATGGAGGAGGAGAACCGTTTGTGCTTGGTGGAATAGGAGGGGAGGCCCTAGATGGTGCATTTCTCCCTTTCCTTTGACCTCTACCTCCTGCCCTAGCTGATTGAGACATTCCTTTTCTCGGTGATGGTTGAGCTTGCAATTCTCTCCACAAATCCACCGGAATGCACTTGGAATTGCTTGGAAACAATGGATAGCCTTCAAATCTCCTTCAAAACTCCTTCACCTGCACATACAACTCACTCTCAATCAATTGCTTCCTTGCAAATGATAAACAGAAAGGCAAAAAATTGTTTTAAAGCAAACCGGGATGCCTTTTTCGACGGTTTATGTAACCTGTTTTTGGGACACGCTCTGATTTCGTGTCCGATTCGATTGTTTTTTGTGTCCCATTCTCAAATTCGACTGAAAGTCGAATTGGACACGAATTCAGATCGAAAAGTGTCTGATTCGATCCCAACGGGACATGAAGGGCCTCTAGGACGAATCCAGTTTCTTAGGTTGTAAGAGTGTATTATGTAATAATATAATATTTTACTAAATACTTTTACATCTGTGAGCTATGTTGTGAGAGTATAGCTATGTTGTGAGAGTATATCATGTAATTATAATACTAATATGTTATTTAGTTTTTTAATTTGTTGGAAGAGTATATTATGTAATAATATATTATTGTACAAAATGTCTCTTTCCATGGATCAATTCTCTAATAATGATAACATTAATATGTCTCTTAGTTTTTTATTTTTTGAGTCACTAAAATAAAAAATAGAAAATAAAAAGTTATTTATAAACTTAAAAATAAAATTTAGAATAAATTAATTGATGATTTAGTGGAGTCTTCTTTCTTATTAATACAAAATTATTATTATAAAAAATATAAAATAAATATAAGATTTATTTTCCATATTTTATCATTTTATGAGTATTTTATATTATTATATCTTTGTGAATAATTTATTTTAACTATATAAATATATAGGATAATTGTTACTGTTCACTTAAGTATTAAAAAGTTAGATACATATGATAAATATATAGGATAATTGTTACTGTTCACTCAAGTATTAAATTTATATATGATAATTGTTACTGTTCACTTAAGTATTAAAAAGTTAGATACATATGATAATTGTTACTTTTCACTTAAGTATTAAAAAGTTAGAGTTTTTAAATGATTAGGATTACTTTTCATAAAAATTAAAAAAAAAACCAAAATAGTAGATTGTTTATATATATAAACTATATACCCTTTGATGGGAGAAGACACGATGACTCCGCTAAGTGTTTATGCCAATATTTGGATTTGGCACATTATTCTTGGAAGTAGTTGTGTGATGATGAGAAAACATATGGCAAAATAATGATGAGTGAGGAGAGATTATGCGATGCAGATGGTTTTTGTGTCATTTGTACCTATAGCACATCATCATTGTGACATGACATATCTCACTTTAAACCTTTGTAATACGAGTCGTTTGTAACAATTGCAAAGAGCTAGTTAAATTTGTTGAAATAATTATTGATATTTTCTAACCCTTAATAATTATATTATAATAAAAATCTAATTTGTTTTTTCAAAACTTTGGAAGGACGTCTTATTTAATAAACCTCTGTTTGGACACGAGGAGAGGTGCA
This sequence comes from Pseudotsuga menziesii, assembly GCA_001517045.1. Taxonomy (NCBI): domain Eukaryota; kingdom Viridiplantae; phylum Streptophyta; class Pinopsida; order Pinales; family Pinaceae; genus Pseudotsuga; species Pseudotsuga menziesii. Next base: position 336,243 of record LPNX011055243.1, on the reverse strand, counting down.
ACATTGCTTAGGGGGCTAGCTATTTGTATTTTCTTGTAGCGTTAAAAGGACATTAGATATACCAAATGGATGTGCAATAAACATCATGTAACGAAGCAATTAATGTTGCGGCTGCGAGGCATATTAATCATTGAATAAAAATGAGATCAGAAACCTATGGCTGTATACCCCATAGCTATAATATTAATTGTTGTATTGTAGGATGCTTATTACACGCTTACGAAATACGTTATTGTAGGGATATCTCATGGAGTTAGATTTTGAATGGATGGAGTACCCAACACTTTCCCCTTGTAACATTCCAATTCATGGACCTTTCTCAAACCTAATATTACAAAATGGTAGTTGTATGGAGTTAGTAAACCCTCATAATGCATTGGGTTTGACTAGTAAAGCATTCCATTATGGTATTAAGGAAATATAGTAATCGGCTAGGTTTGCATAGGATTGCAAAGGTAGTGAGGGACCTCAACTCACACGTAAGATCTAACTTTGTTTTAAGTATTATCACCTGGATATGGAAAAGGACCTTGCAAAAATGATATTTTTACGTTGTAAGGCGTTTTTCTTCGAACATGTTCGGAAAAACACTATTCATTTTGTCGTCTATTCGGCCAACCCTACTCCTCCGCGTGTCCTCTTGACGATCCGGTGGTTCTCCGCGTGTCCTCTTCGCGATCCGGTGGTCTTGGCACTTAACCCCCATCCCCGCGTGTCTGCTTCGTGATCAGCTGGTCCTCTGCGTGTTTTCAAGTTCTGCTGGTCCTTCGCTTGTTTTCAAGTTGAGGTAAAGGTTTCCGGTCGCTGTCCTGCTCTGTCCTCCCATTTCGATGTCCTCCCATTTCGCCTGTAAGTTTCACTGTTGACTTCTTTTCCACCTCTTTGCTGAGCATTGTTCATGGGCTTTGCCGTGACTGTTGAGTTTGTCAGAATCGCAGTTGTCCGGCGATTCTGGAGCGCTGTGAGCGATATTTGGAGAGCTCGTCCTGTGAAAGACCATTGTTTTTTTTCTCGATTTGGCATTTATTTTGAATTTATTAGATAACTTTCTATTCATGAAGGAGGTGGTTGAACATCTTCTCATGGCGACCGCCCCTCTCTGCTGCATAAATGGCGTTTACTGGTTACATTTAGTTTGCGTGGGTTTGCATAGAGAAGTTGCATTGTTTCTAGTTGCAGGAATTTTGATTCAAAGAGCCAAAGAACTAAAAAAACACAGGTATTTTGTTTTTCCACTGCTCCTGGATTTGATTTTGTGCAATTTCATTTCTATTGCGAATTTGTTGTATGTGTCAATCTTGTATGACAACACCCAGACAAGCCCTACAAGATTGACACTAACAACAAATTTGCAATAGAAATGAAATTGCATAGAATCAAATCCAGGAGCAGCAGATAAACAAAGTACCTATTTTTTTTTAGTTCTTTGGCTCTTTGAATCCGAATTCCTGCAATTACAAATAATGCAACTTCTCTGTGCAAACCCATGCAAACTAAATGTGACCAGTAAACACCATTTATGCAGCAAGGAGCGGCGGTCGCCATAACAAGATGTTCAACCATCTCTTCCATGAATAGCAAACTATCTAATAAATTCAGAATAAATGCCAAACCGAGAAAAAAACACTGGTCTTTCACAGGACGGGCTCTCCAAATATTGCCCACGGCGCTCCAGAATCGCCGGACAACTGCGGTTTTGACAAACTCAACAGTCACGACAAAGCCCATGAACAATGTTCAGCAAAGAGGTGGAAAAGACGCCAACAGTGAAACTTGCAGGCGAAATGGGAGGATAGAGTAGGGCAGCGACCGAAAACCTTTACCTCAACTTGAAAACACGCGGAGGACCAGCGGATCACAAAGTAGACACGCGGGGATGGGGGTTAAGTGCCAGGACCACCGGATCGCAAAGAGGACACGCGGAAAACCACAGGATCGCCAAGAAGACACGCCGAGGAGCAGTGTTGGTTGAATAGACGACGAAATGAACAGTGTTTTTCCGAACATATTAGGAGAAAAACGCCTTATGACGTAATTATAAAGGTAAAATGATTCAATGAAATTAACTATGAAATTGTTTTGTTAAAAATATACAGTGTTTTCTCAAGATTTTGTGACACTGGGACGTGGGTTTGGGGAGACGCACATTCGAAACGTGTGGAGACCATCTTCAAATTTTAGAGAAATTTAGTAGGAACGACGAGACGCGGTAGTCATAAAAATTTTAAAAATATTAAAATAATAAATCCTAACAATAACAAACATTCATCATTTTGGTATCTACAATCATACACTGTAAATGCAAAATTCAAAGTTCAAACACATTACAGGATTCATCAAGATTATCATTATATTACTAATAATTTATAAATATATTAATATCAATATGAATCTATGATTAACATGCACATCATATTTGACTTTTAAATGATTGAAAAAATGAATCAATGATACTAGATAGTATGATACTGTATTTGTTTCATGGTCATTGATAGTTTAGATAGTATGATACTTTATTTGTTTCACGGCCATTGATAGTTTAGAATTATATAATATACTTTAGGTTAGACATTGTAAATTAGATTTAGTTTTTAATATTTGTTTTATGTTTTAAACTTAAAATTTTGATATATAAATTTATAACTTTATAAATAATAAAATTTTAAGTTTTATTAAATGGTTTAAATATATTTTAATGATTTTTTTTTAAATTAAGAAATAAAATTTGAAGTTTTGGGAAAGTTTCGTAGTTTTGGGCTCAGACCACAAGTCTCGCTGAAGTTTTAGAGTTTCGGTCGAGATGCCAAGAAGTCCACGTCTCGCCAAATTTCGTCAAAAGGAGGATGTCTCGAAACGTTTCGGATGAAGTTTCGGAGTCTTTGAGATACGAAAAACATCGAAACGCGTCCCCGACCCTCCGACACACATCCCCTGTAACACTGAAAAAATGTCATTCATAACATGCACAAAGCCGAAAAGCTAACTATGAAATTTTTTGTTAAAAAAATGTCATTCCTCACACGTACCAAGCCGGGGGTCCTCAATCTCCGTATTGGCTCTTATTTTAAGCAAAAATCAACAAATTCCATTTTACGCAAAAATCGACATAAATTCATCGGAGGATTTGATACCACTTTTAGTTTTTATTAAATATCCTAGTGTTGAGTAGCATGCGTAAGTTTATAGAAACGAACTTAACTCACGATATAGCTCAAAAAACATTACTTGCCATGATTAAAATGAGGTCTTGAGTTCTTTTTATAATTACATGAATTCTCAATAAGTTTCTTGAAACGAATATAAGCTATTGTAACCATTAATTATTAATATTTTACTTTTACTGTGCCTAATTGATATTACTAATTGAATTTAGTTGGTCCTTTTGATATGTGTATTATATGGTAATTACATTATGTTTGCTTAGGCAGAGACTTAATCTTTGCTAATCTTGATGATGAAGCTTGTGCAACTATTAATATGTTGTAACCTCTAGATGTGAGTGTGTTTGAGTCGTTTAAAAATTACTTCATGTGAGAGAACATATGGAAAAGAACCCAAGAATAGGTATAATGCATTAGAATTATTAGAATTTTCCATTTGGATCTTTAAGGGTTTTTTTTATTCTTTAATATTAATATTAGATTTGGGTGATTTAAAATTTAACAACTTATATGTATGATCTTTAAACTAGAAATTGAATAACAACAATGATATTGAACCCTTAAATTTAAGAAATATCCAAAATACATTTTTACAAGAATAACACCAAGATAAAGAAAAAAACCCATAAGATAAGGCAACATTGTCAATTACTCCTCAAGGAAGGAACCACTTGACAACCCAAGCTTGTTTTAAAATAATTCACCAAATATATCTTATACAACGATATTGATTAATATTTGTACTTCCTAATGAGTATTCTTAGGGGCTTTTTGCCAACTACCTTTTGTTATTATACTATTTCCTCTAACTATGTAGTGGGCCTACTCCTTACCCACCAACTACTAGTTGAGAATGTTCCATCATTGGGGAAACATTATATAAATGATCCCCTTGGTTACATTCCTAGGTGCCTTATATCATCCTCCTTAGCTACATTGCATTCCACCCATTCCATATCAATCTTCCTTTGTGGTATCCCTAATCCAAAAATAAGAGATATTAACTCAAACTCCTAATTTAATTTCTCAAGACTAGGTGTTTTTGCTCCAAACTACACATAAGGTGACATGCTATTTAGATAATGGAGCTTATGGAGAATTATTTGGGGCTTATGTTATGGCAATGTTCCGTTTTGCTAAGCAAAATTGGAAATTTGATTTATGCAAGTTTGATTTGGACTTTTCACAAACACTTTGCATGCAACCTTGACCCAACACATTGACTAGCTAATAATTGACAAATTTAAACTAGTCTTCTACCAACTTGTTCCCAAACATTTCTAGGCCTTTACAAATTATTTAAGGAGGTGTTTTAGGGTCTGCCACAGAACTATGACAACCTTCAACAATATTTTGGAAGAACGTAGACTCATGGTCTATACTTCAACAATTGCACTTTCTTCGAGTACATCACACTTGGGACAACCAAAATGACCAAAGGCAATGTCCGCAGGAATTATGTGGAAACTCAATGGCTTTTGGTGCAACAATGGAAGAATCTAAAATTGGTAATACAATATTTTGATATGAACACCATTGGTTCAAGTTATCAACGGTTTGCCAACAATTTTGGAAGTTAGAGGAAAAGATTGATTTCAAGACAGCTTGACTAGGTTGTTTCCAACTCACTCCAAGTGGCATTGGAAGGTCACGGATTTGAGGTTTAGAACTTAGGATGGGTCCTATTGTGTATAAGATAGCTACAACAAATTACATTAAGTGATTTGGATGAGTATAAGTTAAAGTTATTCCATTGGCAATGAAGACTAGCTAGAATTTCCATTGCGTCTATGCATAGGAAAGAAAAACATAGAAGAAAGATAGAGAAATGAGGAGAGGAGAACATAAGGCCGTTTTTATCATTTTTGTAGGTCTTAAAATGATATATTTAGGCTATATGCATAGCTTTCGTGGCTCTATAGAGCCTTCCAATTGCCACCGACTCCTTTACAACATCACACCATTACATAACACCTGCAAACTATAACTTGAAATTACATAGAACATATCTAGATTGAATTGTAAAGCAGTGAATTTGAGAATGACCTAGAAGGTAAAAAATAAACCTTAGTGAGAAAGGATGAATACCTTCCTCCTCTCTAACTAATCGAAATGGAAAAACACTCCAACTAGTTACACTATATTAAGGTGCCCATCACCCTCATGGTTTGCGATGGGAGTATCACCCAAGCATAGAGATGCTTAAGAAACTTAATAGAAATTCAATTACACAACAATCTTGTTCTCCTCATCCCGCTAAACCTCCCTTTTAAGCTTTACTTTCCCCAATACTACGTTCCAAAGGCAAGGGATAGATAAAACCATGGACAAGACTAGTTCATCTACATTAGCGAATACTAGGGACAAATACCATGGAACTTTCTAAAACCATGCCAACCAATTCCGTTAACCAATATTAGTGGTCGATTACCGACAACTTCCAGGACCATGTGCACCAAAAATTACATTCTTAATTAAATAATATCTCCAAGAGGTCAAATGCATCGTTCTTCCTTGGGGAAATGTGAATAGGGTTATTATCCATTTAGTGCAGGTCATAAATGTCCTCCAAGTGGTCTCAAGCGCTCCCCAACTCATTTCCGCAATGAAAATTTCTGTGGAGCAGTCTTGAGGAACCATAAAAGTGGGCTCTAGTTAAATGGGTAATTGTTTGATCTCCAAAGATCAAGGGTGGTCTTGGGCTCAAAGATCCCGAAAAAGGAAATATGGCGAGTGGGGAAAATTTTTGGTGGAGATGGGTTTCCCATTCTTAGGAACCCTGGGCTAAATTATGGCACTCCAAATATGTTGAAGGTTGGGATAAACAAGATCTCATCAGATTTTCTGAAGATATATCAGGATCCCATATTTGGCGAACAACTTGGTTGGGGAGGAATTTGGTTTATAATCATAGTTTCTGGGAGGTAAGGAATGGCCAAACGGCCAGGATCAGGGAGGATTCATGGCAACAACTACCTCTGCTGGGTTAGGGGAGGGAGTTTCAAAATCTCCAGGAGGAATGCAGTGCCCAGGGTATTTCCAGGGTTGAGGATATATGGGGAGACCAGGAGGCCAACAATTCTCATATATATGGGAACCAAAGCACTGGTGGGAATGCCTAAGCCCGGTGGAGGAAGTGGACCGTCTGGAAGAAGCTCTTGATAACATACATATAATATGGAATGAAGGCAATGATAAAATTCAATGGGGATACTCTCAGAAGGGTTCCTTTACCTTGAAGGAAGCCTATGATATCATGATAGAGAGTGGTACCAACCCATAAGACAAAAATGGGGCAAACTATGGGACAAAAATCTATGGCCCAAGATGACAATTTTTTGTTGGCTAGTCCCAAAGAAAAGAATCTTAACATGAGACAACTTTAAAAAAAGGTGATGGTAGGTCCATATCGGTGCTTCCTTTGCAAGATCGCTGACGATACCTTTGAGCATATCCTATATTCCTGTACTTTCGCTTCTGCCATTTGGGACTATGGAGTGGATATTTTTTTCTGTTCTGATCGAGTGAGGCAAAATCTAGCCAACACCTTGTCAAAATGTCCATCAAACCCTTCCAGAATCGTATTCTCAACTGTTTGTGGGAAATCTTTCCCCACTTCGTCCTCTGAGAAATATGGAAGGAAAGGAACTTTAGAATCTTCCAGGAAAAGGCTAACCTTGAAAGTCAAATTTGGGAGTGCATCATGAGGAAAATGAAAGAGATTATTCACTCTGAGGTTTAGGAGAGTGTAGACTGGGAAATGATGGGAAGAGAGGCTACCATTATGCAGGCCTAGGGTTTCTTTGGACCAATGACTTCAGACGTCTACAAAATGCGCTAGATAAGGATGCTTTGAAGCCCAGACAAATGGTCTCCTCCTCCAAAGGGATGGTTCAAACTCAATTTTGACAGGGTTTCAAAAGGGAACCTAGGTTTGGTATGTTATGGCTGCATTTTTCAAGATTTTAGAAGCTCAGTGATAGGTTTTGGGTATGGTTTTCTTGGGCGGGAGACAAATAACACAACAAAAGTCGAAGGGCTGTTGCAGGGCTTGGAGATGGTTGTGGAAAATAGCTGGACACCTGTGATTTCTAAGTTTTCATATGCTAGACTAGATTCAATAGTATTCAATTCAAAATCACAGCAGTAACATATCAAGAATCACTGATAGAAACACAATCACAAGATAGACAACATTTATCCTGGGAAACCCTCAAGGGGAAGAAAACCCAGCAAAAATTCCTCTGTATAAGATGTTAAAAGACAACCCCAAAAACTTGTGTTCTCCTCCTTCTGTTTCGTCTCTCTCTCTCTCTCTCCTATGCGCTACACAAGTGAGTGAGTCTGTGTTCAAATAAGAGCCACAACTTTATTTATACATATGTGTCAACTTGACTTTTGCACTAGACAAGCCGTCCCCACTAAACTGTCTAGGCAGACTTCACTTAGGAATACTCAAAACAATATATTATATTATTTATTAGGTTACTAAAGCCCTGACACAAGAGGAGGCTTTACCTCATGGCTCTATGATGACCAAATACAATAGTAACACCCCATCGGAGGAATAATAACATCTCCCTTGGGTTACATCAGTAAAATACATTTAGAATATCTTTTGAAGTTACGATATTTCAACAGGTAGGTCCATACCGATGCTACCTTTGTAAGATTGCGGACAAGACCTCTTAGCATCTCCTAGAGTCTTGTACTTTCGCTTCTGCCATTTGGGACCATGGAGTAGAGATTTTCTTTTGCTATGATCGAGTGAGGCAAAATCCAGCCAGCACCTTGTCAGAATGGTCCAACAAACCCTTCCAAAATTGTATTCTCAACCGTTTGTGGGAAATCTTCCCCCACTTCATCCTCTGGGAAATATGGAAGGAAAGGAACTTTAGAATCTTCCAGGAAAAGGCTAACCTTGAAAGTCGAATTTGGGAGTGCATCATGAGGAAAATGAAAGAGATTATTCACTCAGAGGTTTGGGAGAGTGTAGATTGGAAAATGGCGTGGAGAGAGGCTACCATTATGCAGGCCCAGGGTTTCTTTGGACCAACGACTTCAGACGTTTGCAGATTGTGCCAGATAAGGATACTGCGAAGCCCTTACAAATGGTCTCCTCCTCTAGAGGGATGGTTCAAACTAAATTTTGACAGGGTTTCAAAAGAGAATCTGGGTCTGGCAGGCTATGGCTGCATTTTATCAGGATTTCAGAAGATAAATGATAGGTTTTGGGTATGGTTTTCTTGGGTGGGAGACAAATAACACAATGAAATTTGAAGGGTTGTTGCAGGCCTAGGAGATGGTTGTGGAAAATAGCTGGACACTTGTGATTGTCTAAGGGGATTCCCAACTGATTATTAACTGGGCCTCGAAATGGCAGAATGGGACCTAGAGCGCCAAGGTGGCACAATCATGGCGCCTGGAGGTTAGGTTAGAAATTATTAGTAGGTCTCCTAGCAGATGGGTTAGCTGCTCGTTTCCTCCATGTCAGACACCCGAGTAACAAGGTGGCAAACATGCTGGCAAATATGGGCTCGAAAAATCGCCTTGTGGTAAAGGCGAAGGACTAGTACATGATCTCGGACAAGACAGAAGGGACATGTGTATGGTTATAATGGCCCAAGACATGGTAGGTAATCATGGCGAAAGCGGGACAAAACACCATGTAAGTTGACGGTCCCTTCGAGCACGTGGCTGAGCGACTAGAAGATCTGCAAATCCATGTGACGACCATGCGTATCTTAACTCACCTCCACTTTGTCATTAAGAAACCCCCCAGTCGACGGCTCATAGTATGAGCATACATGAAAGGTGGAATTGGGAATTTTAATTGCCTGTATGGTAATATCCATTTCCGGTCCACGGGCTGGATACGTAGCATTATGACCAGGCCTTGAGTAATGATGTTTTTGAAAAGGAAATTTCTATTTAGGAGGGTGTAGGGTGATGGGACGAAATGCATGTGCATTCTGTATTTGGCTCCTTTTGCTATTCACGTAAAAGCTTTAGTATTTTTGAGTTGGATTGGTGATTTACCCATGGAAGGAAGCAAAGGTTGAGAAAAATGACTCCTAAACTAGGTGGAGGCTTCAAGGAAAGCCACCAGGGCCCAACAAAAGTCATTGTGGGAGTCACATATGTTTGAGCTGTAACTCCCATAGGAGATTCAATAACACATTATTGAGACGAAGAATCATTTATGGGAGGAACTCGATCATAAGCGGTTGCATGATGAATGTCGCAAGGCTGAGGAATGGATCCCTCACCTAGGTCACACGGTGGGAAGGGTGAGTCTCTATGAGAAAACGATTGCCCTGTTCTGGGTAATTAAGAACCTTGTGGGAAGATCAGCTTGGGACAAGCAGGGTGAAGATTCAGAGGCCAAGCTCCATGATCAATGGCGGGAATCCATCTCTGCGGATATTCAACACTTGAATTCAAAAGGTGGGTTTCGTCGTCTCTTGACTGGGTTTTTAGTGTTCGGCTACATCTTCTCCAATGGTGAATCAGAAGCCTGGCATGGCCAGCGCAAGCCAAGGTGGTGGTCTGGATCTATCATACATCTTGCTTTGATGTTTTGTGACGGTGAAGCTTTTTGATGTCCCTCTACGGGTTTTGTTATTTTATTTCCCTAATGGTTTCAACTGTAGTAGATGTTCTTTTTCAGTTTAAGGTAGTTCTGGGTCTAACTGCCATAGAAGGTCTGAAGTTAGTTTGTAGTATAAGGTTTTGTTCTGTCTAGTACCTTACTCTCGGTGGAAATTTTGTCTTGTGGAGGAAGTCTGATCAAAATCCCGAAGAAAATTGGTTTGTTGAATTCAAAATGACGAAATATGGCAATATAACTCTATGTTGAATGTAATTTTCTTATGTTATTAATATAAAGTGTTGATATCTTACTTAAAAAAAACAATTTCCTTAAATTAATATTGATTAGTATATGTAGACATACATATAGACATGTTGTCCATGTAGTTTGATCACCACATTGCAAAACACATTGCAATTGAGAAAAGAAGCGGCGACTTGGAAGTTTCTTGCAAAGCAATTAATGGTAGCAAATCACAACTTAAAGAAGTGGTGACTAATAAATTTCTTGCGAAGGGATTAATGTAATGGTTTTTAATCTCTACCTACTCAAGTATTGACATAGATTCTTGTAATTAGCAAGTTAGAAAGTTTGTTCGAAGATGAGTCGAATTAAACTCTCAATGAGAATCCACACAATCAACAAAATATGATTATATAACTAAATGCATTTCAATTTAAATGTTTGATATAGATATTGTACCTATACACTTTATTGTATCTAGAGTAGGTTAAGGATGTTTAGGACGCTTCTAGTAGCTTAGAGACTAAAGCACTCCAAACAATTAGAGGTCTACGTGTTATTAAGTTTCACTTATAGATATTTGTTATTCTTAAATCGAAAATTCAGTCTCCTTGTATCTTAGGACGATCAAATCTCAAGACATACCATAACTATGGGATGACCCAACAAGCGTACCAAGGGATTGTATATGTATTTTTGGGTATGAAGCGATTGTGTTGAGAATTATCTCTTCTTTGACATTAGTATCTCGAGTGCACAGGTGTAATATTTATAAATAAAACTAATTCAGTTTCAGCGATTTACTAAGATTGCCAGAAGGTGAGTTAAAAACATACTGTGAATGTAGAACTGACATAAAATGATTCAATGAATTAACTATGAAATTTTTGTTACAAAAATGTCATTCATGACACGTACCACGCCGGGGGATCCTCAATCTCCAGATTGGCTCTTATTTTACGCAAAAATCGACATACATTCCAGGATTTGATACCACTTTTTATCAAATATTGGGGTGTTGAGTAGCATGCGTAAGTTTATAAGAAACAAACTTTACTCATGATATTGGCCAAAATACATTACTTGCGATGATTAAAATGAGGCCTTGGGTTCTTATTAGTCCTTGCCCTCGGGCCAACAGGGACTATATGATCCGGCTTGCCGTCAATTTAATTAGCTTTACACGTTTATAATTATACATGAATTCTCAAGAAGTTTCTTTAAACAAATATAAGTTATTGTAACCATATTTTATTTTTATTGTGCCTAATTGATATTACTAATTGAATTTAGTGGGTCCTTTTGATATGGGTATTATATGGTAATTACATTATCTTTGCTTGGGCATAGATTAAATCCTCGCAAGTCTTGATGATGAAGCTTTCACATGTTATTAATATGGTGTAACCTCTAGAAGTGAGTGTGTTTGGGTCGTTTAAGAATTACTTTATTTGAGAGAACCTATTGGATGGAAAAGAACCTAGGGATAGGTATAATGGATTGAATTAGTAGGATTTTCCATTGAATCTTTAAGGGGTGTTTTTCACAAGAATAACACCAAGATATAGAAAAATACCCATAGTGAGTTGGAATTCAAGAACCAATAGAATTTCAATAAAATGAGTTAACCATAATGGTTGAATTGACATATTTGTCGTAAAAGAAAACTACTTTTTTTGTTCGTATTTTCGACATATCTTCTTTTGTTTTTACTCAAATTTCAAGCGGGAGAGATCGTTGATTCTGCATCCAACGAGTACCCACACTGCATACTTTTGACGGACCCCGCTACCCCAAAAACAAGAAATACCTGGAAAAACGTGATGAGATATGTTGAAAATACGAACAAAAAAAGTAGTTTTTTTCATTCTTCCTCCAAAATTAATAACTATTATTTTATTATTTTTCATAGGAGGCCCATTTTAGACCTCAAATTTCCTTTAATGGTATCAACGGTTTGACAACAAATTTCAAGACAAATCTTTTAGGTTGTTTCCAACTCACTCTAAGTGGCACTGGAAGGTCACACATTTCAGGGTTAACACTTAGGACGGGTCATATTGTGTATAATATAGCTACAAAAAATTGCATTAAGTGATTTGGATGAGTATAAGTTAAAGTTATTGCATTAACAATGAAGACTAGTTAGAATTTCCATTGCATTTATGCATAAGAAAGAAAAACATAGAAGAAAGATAGAGAATTGCAGAGAGGAGAACATAACTTTGATTTTATCAATTTTGTAGGTCTTAAAATTATATATTTAGGATATATGCATAGCTTCCATAGCTCTAGAGATCCTACCAATTACCACCAACTCCTTTACAACATCACATTGCTACACAACACCTGCGAACTACAACTTGAAATTGCATGGAACATATATAGATTGAATGGAAAAGGAGTGAATTTGAGAATGACTTGGAAAGCCAACAATAAACCTTAGTGAGAAATGACGAATACCTTCCTCCTCTCTAACTAATTGAAATGGAAAAACAGTCCAACTGGTTACACTAGATTGAGGGGCCCATCATCCTCATGGTTTGCAAGGGGAGTATCACCCAAGCATAGAGATGCCGAAGCAACTCAGTGGAAATTCAATTACACAACAAGATTGTTCTCCTCATCTGCTAAGCCTCCCTTTTAAGATTTACTTTCTCCCAATACTAAGCTCCAAAACCATGGGCTATAGAAAACCATGGACAAGACTAGTTCATGCACATTAGCCAATACTAGGGACAAATACCATGGAACATTCTAAAACCATGCAACCAATTCCATTAACCAATATTAGTGGCGAATACCACCAACTATCCAAAACCATGTGCACCCAAAACCACATTCTTAATTAAATACTATCTCCAAGAGGCCCAATGCCCCATTCTTCCTTGGGATAGGGTTATTATCCAAGTTAGTGTAGGTCATAAATGTCCTCCAAGTGGCCTCAAGCGCTCCCCAACTCATTTCCTTATTTTTAAGGAACCGTGACTAAGTCAAAAATGGAATATGTCCACTTTCTTATGATCTCTTAATATTTAGGAACCAAGTTTGTCCACTTTTCTCCACTAAGTTTGTCCACAACCTTGTCCTTTCTAACCAACTCCTTGGGAGATCTTTTGACCCATTATAATTCTCAAATAATTATTTTTTCTCAATTTTGGACCAACCTTTGAAAAATAAAATTGTACATAAGTTGGCCAATAATTCCCAATTATTATTCTTCCTTTAGCAATTGGAACTGAGCATTTTTCCTCTTCATGTGTCCCACCTTAGTCCAATTAATCTTCAATTATAATGCATGGACATAATACTTGAGCAAAATTTCAACCTTTTCCACCAGCTTAATAATTCTTCTCTTAAAAAATGACTAAGTGACTTAGGCCAAAGATTTACCAAGTCCTTAACAAAATTTGGGAACATTGCAAGTCCTGCTCTGCTCCAGGGACAAAAATATATCTCCATCCCAACTATGCTCATGGATTTTCTACCTCTTTCCATATTGATGATTGGCTGCAATCCCCAATGAACCAAGTCACCAACTCTATGCAACACCATTGAATCCCACCAAGGGTCATGAATACATAACATATGAAATGAAGTGAAACATATTCTTCCCAAAGAATGACATAGGAAAACTCTTGACTGTGGCAATTAATAATGACATGTCTACGTTGCAACTGCTCAAAAATGGACCAATCACTCCAGAACTACTTCTAGAATTGTACACATCAGCTATCTCTAAACACCCCAATTAAACTCTAAGAGGGTCCTCCATGCTGCTAATACACCACTATGATCACAATCATCCAAGTTTCAAGAGGTAACTCTATCCAACCAACTATCATGCCACTAACCCAGTTGGAACGAATGAATCCCAAAACGATCCCAGGGTCCCAAATGATATTGAGGAATGCAAGGTTCCTTCTGCATCCACCTCAGCCATTCATACTATCAACATAGAGAGTCTTTTGGGGACTCCAAGACCACCAAGCATGAAAATATTGAGTGCATCCATTAAATGGTTTCCCACATAGGAAACTAAATGACTGTGCTACATAGATAGACTCATGAAAATGAAGGTTGGCTTGCTCTGTCAATCCAACAACCAAAATGCTACTCCAATTGAGCTCGAACCAAGCAATGCCAGGATCCCATTGCTTGTACTATACGCTAATAGTCATGGACACCATCCAAAATAATCTATTGTGCCAAGGAATTCCTGGATCGTGTTGTCTTAGTGGAATCCTTGCAAACATCAATGGTATTTGAAACAAATAATTAGTGCTTGGATTTCATGGTCTCTATTCCATACCATCCATCATCATTGTTTCTTGTGACAATATGTCACTCCATGGTATGCTAGTATCCATCCACTAAATGCAAAGTTTTCCACTCCCAATGAAAATCATCATGACTGTGAGCCTCTCCAACAATATGTGAAACTCCACATGTGCAAACAACACTCCAATCCCACGACTCATACTGCTATCACTTGTCCCACTCAAAGTGCTCAACTGGAACTCCCCTGCATTGTTGTGCATGAGACAAGTATCAAGTGGTACAAGTATATGCCACTACTTCTCACCATATTGAAGGAGGACCAAGGGTGTGTCCAAGTGATCAAAATCATGTTGAGAAGCATACCCATATGTTTCTTGCTTTCATGAAACATCAATAGAATTGGTTCCTCCATCAAATCAACATTTAATTTCACTTCTAGGTGTTAAGATTGAAGGAATTCCAACCAATTGGAACTCTCTATAAAGATCATCCATTGAAATAGTAGATTCATGGTCTCCATTGTTCGTTGGTCCAACAAGAATGTACATGTGTTCCTTATAAAAGAATGTAACTTTATTTCATAGAGGCAATTTGAGTTTTTCCTTGTGCAAGGAAAATTCCTCAACACGCTATATGCCAATTTCCTTGCGGAAACTTGCTTGCACAATTGGATTCCACATATCATGATAAAAACTCTTCATGCAAGGCGTTTCTATGTGTGCCATGTAATATTCCACCCAATCCATATGTGAATGAATGGCATCCAATGGTAGTGTAGAGTGCATAGGTGTTTCATCTAATTGGGCACTATGAAAGATGTCAATGGAATCATAAGATGTGCTCTCACCTCTATGAGTCCTCAACTCTGAAATGAATCTATACTCATAGATGGACATATCTCATTGATGTTGCATGGTCCACATGGAATGCACTCAGGTACATCATCCATACATGAAGGCTTCCTCATATGCAAAAAGCTCATGATCTTCTAAGTGTGCAACAAGTGATCTCTAATACAACTCCATATCACTGCTACCATCAAGCACTTGCATCACTAAACACTCCTCATGGTCACCTTTCACATGAGGCTTCTCCAATGCAAAACATGTGCAATCAATCACACATGTCAGATCACTATCAGTCTCGGGAGAGGAAAGAGAATCAACCAAATCCATCTGAAGCTGCTCTCCTTCAGCTACTACATTGTCTTGAACAAATTTGAGAGTCGTGTCTCTATCCATGGACAACTACAAGTAGTCATCCTTCATATCTTCCAACTCTCTTCTGATGATGAAAAGTTCAGAGCTAGAGACTGTCAACAATACCACTACATCTCTCCTCCAGTTGAAAGTTAAGATATCAAAGTAATTAAAAAATCTATTTCGGCTTATAAAATAAAAAATTAATACAAATATCAATTTACAACTCAGACGTACATGTAATTTTTTCTAAAATGTAAAAAAGTTAAGATACAAAAATTGTACATTTTAAGAAATCCGATCCTCTTGGTGCTTGGTAGATTCGAGTTTAATATGGATATATGTTGGGTGGTATGATATTGGTTTTTGAGCTCTTGGATACTCTTTGTGCTCTACAACCCGGGGACATGTTGTTAAAGTAGTTAAAAAATTAAATTCATGTTGGCTTATAAAATAAAAATTAAAACCAAATGAAAAGTAATTAAAAAATCTGTCTACTTATAAAATAAAAAAAAATAATACAAATATCAATTTACACCTCAAACTTACTTGTAAATTTTTCTAAAATATAAAAAAGTTAAGATATAAAAATTTTACACTTCAATTTCTTTTATCAAACTTGGTGTTTGATAGATCCCAGTTTAATATAAATCTAAGTCGGTTGGTATGATATTAGTTTATGAGCTTTTAGTCGAAGTTTATTTTTGTATGTAGTGCTATATAATGTAATACTATATCTAGAAATAAAATATTCAAAAACCATCAATGTTTATATATATAATGTTTTGTTTTGAAGAGTTAAATATCTATTTTGTAGTGGAGAGGTAGACAAATGACTTAATATGATACAAAAGTTGTTTTAATACATATTTGACTTTTTTTAATTAGAAAAATTGCTCATTCTTAAATTTAAAGATTTTTACCTTGTTTTAAATTAGAAAAATTGCTCATTCTTAAATTTAAAGATTTTTACCTTGTTTTAAAGCCATTTGAACACAATTGATTTTCTCTCTCTTATTTATTAATAGTAATATTATTGAGATATTTCCTTTATTTATTGATATTATTGTTGTTGGCATGTAAGTTTATATTGACAAGTGTATCAACATATTATATAACAATATATTATTTTACTAAATGGATTTTCTATTGAATATATTAAGATTCAAATCTATAATATTGATAACACTAAGTATTTTCATTTTTTGATTCATGTAAACCAAAAGAAGTGTTCATTTTATTTATAATCTTTTTAATTAAAATATTGATAAGTTGTAATCTTTTTAATTAAAATATTGATAACACTATAAGTATTTTCATTTTTTGATTCATGAAAACCAAAAGAAGTGTTCATTTTATTTGTAATGTTTTTTTATTAATTAATTAATATATTAATGCATTAATTTATTTTTATTTGTTGATTTTTGAATTAATAAAAGAACTTGTGTAATTTTATTTGTAAGTTTTTTTTATCATATAAATAAATAAAATGAAGTTGTTATCGGTAAGCGTTTTTATTATATAAATAAAAAAATGTTTTCTTGAAAATTGGGGTGTGCTACAACCACATTGTCCTCGAACACATATGTGAAATATTTCATCATATTTTTTATTTTATAAAAATGATACCATTATCCTTGGAAAAATTGAGAAAGGACATGAGGTGATCCAAATCTAAACCTTTTTTGTCATGAATTTTTGGAGTCTTTTCTTTTGGTTCTTAGGAGTGAGAGTCGAAATATTTGAAATATCCTAAGGACCATAGCCTTCAAGAAGCCAATCTGGAAATTCCCTAGGAATAAAAAAAATATTCATCATATTGAATAAAATGCTTCAATAGAGTCACTAGGATGAACCTTTTCTTCTTAACTAATGGATGCATTCATTGTTTACACGAATAATGTTATCAATAGTTGAGGACTCTGTCTTCAAATGTACCTTTTAATTGTATTTTCTTCTATGGATTTGCTAGATAAGATATGCAAGCTTAGTTTTCATTAATAATCTCATCAAACTACAAAACAAAAACTTACCTCAGCATTTTTGGCACCATAATTTTGAGGTGGTAAAAAGTGAATGAATTAGACCCTGGAACACCTTGAATCAAATATCATCACTTTACCTTCGAGTCTTCGGCAACAATGCTAAAAAATGTTGCACTTGTCGAAAATGAATGAACTAAACTATGTCGTTACTTCTCTTTTTTGCTCCCCAAAAATGACATAAAAAATGTTACCTCAAAATCTAGCACCCTCTAAATTAGAAAATTAGGATTGGTGCTAAAGATTGACGAGTTTCAGGTGATGCAACCTGTTGGTACTAGATCTATCCCATGAAAATTTTAGTTATCTGACAACACAGATGTAAAGATGGACCTCAATTATCACTTCCAGAATGCCCACTAGCATTTTTGTCAAAGTAATTCCTTTGAAGTCTGCACTCTTTGCACTATCCCGGATTAGATTTACCTCTTCTTCCAAAATTTCGTCAAATTTTCCAAGTTTTCCGGAGATATTATGGGAGCATATCACTGCAATGTCTAGTTTCGAGATAGTAATCTGATAGGCCATCTGTTAGCCAATGATCATTGAAAATAAAAGATTAAGGGATTAGCTGGCAAATAATCAGAGTCTTTTCAGATATTTTGTGATTAAATTTAAAAGTCATGCAATAACTTATTCAGGGAATTTTTCCCCTATAAACACTGTAATCTGTAAAAGAAGGAGAGTTCTAGCCGAGAGGCTAAGAGTGTATTAAAGGTATGGAGATCAAATTGCTTTTGTAATTTGCAAGCATGTTTACATTTCCTATGTTTATAAAGAATACTTTGAAGTGATTATATGTGAGATGAGTCGGTTTTGTTTTAATTTTTGAAATAACAAATGTTATGTCTTGTTCATAATTCTTTCCATTGGATAGCTATTTCCTATACCTGGATTTTTATGAATAATTTGTATCTTTATCGATGATCTGAACAAAACTTGTTCACTCCTTTTATAAGTTCAATCTTGTAATCTTTATATGCATTGTTTATGATGTTTATAAATCCACTGTTTAATAATATGGATATGTTAGTATGATCGCTATTTATTTTACATTTTCATAAACCCAAAAACCTAGTCATCCATAAAGTTAAGTTAAGATTCTCTAGATTTTGGGCCTTAGCAGTTAAGGTGTAAACTCTAGTGATAACATTTTTTTGCGTCGTTTCTTGGGACGAAGGAGCAAAGATTATCTTCCCTGGGAAGAACGACAATGATCGAATCCATCTCTTGATGGTAGACAAGAGCAGGACACCAATTTTGCTGCAATTTTCTACCTAACGACTCCACTGTTTGAAGATTCAGAATGATATCAAATGATCGAATGGATGCCATTGTGGTTGCAAGGTTTGATCCACTTAGATTTTCAAATATTCCAAGCTTTCCAAATGCAATACTTATCGTGGACGGGTGGAGATATTTTCTTCCACGATTCAGAGAGAAGGAAGAGGACAATCTGACACATCTTGTAATTAAATTTCATCAATACATGGAGCAACTGAGTATACATCATGAAGATGTATTAATGAAAATGTTCATGTACTCATTGGATGGATGTGATAGGAAATGGTATAAATATATTTCTGCTTCTTGTATTTTCTCTTTGAAGGTCTTTCACGATGCCTTTTATTCATATTGCAAGAGGATTTACATCGTTGAATGTCTTTTCG
>LPNX011055243.1:270667-317032 GCA_001517045.1 Pseudotsuga menziesii | reverse complement strand
GCTGTATATTCCTCTAATTTTGTTGTACAACAATATTTTTTTCAAAATTTTGATATTGTAGTTGATGATAGCATCATAGAACAAAAATCTTCATCTTTAAAAACCTATCAGGATGCCCCAATTTATGATAAATACAATGATGATGAGAAATCAAGTATAATTGAATCTCTTTATGATTCTTTCAGATAAGAGAAATATCCTTATGTTGATAGTAACAATGATGATAAAGAGGGCGTGGATTCATTTGATAATACCTCAAATGTAAATATTGTCCCAAATTATTATGAAGGTCATCCTGGATATGACGAATACTCGAATGAAGAACTGCAGTCTTGCAATAAAGAACATCTTTATGATATACATGAAGATACTTCAGAGCATCATATTTTTACATCATCTTTCTTTGAGGTTTTCAACAATGATCTACTCTTTGACAACAATCTATCAGGTTTTGAGGAAGGCAATGACAAAGACCACAAAGAATTAATACAACCATTAATCGAGTCTTCATCAGTTGAGCAATACTTTTCAAAAATTAATCATCTTGGATTCGCTTAAGACATCAACCATGAAGAGGTAATTTTTGGCAATTTTTATGATCCAGTGGCAAGTTATTTAAAGTCAACACTAAACTATAAATATTCTATCATTAATTTCTTAGAGACAAAGTTTGACAGAAGTGAGTACGACTTGTTTATTATATATATGCTCAAAATTGGAAGCACGTTTTGATTGGTTGATAGAATGTTTTCCTGGCTACATTGGAAATGAGATTATACTTGATCAAGCAAAGTTTAGTTGATTAGAGTATGAGTGTGCATAAATAAACTCACATTTGAGTATCCATTTTTAAATTTTGCAAGTGATTTTTAGTAGTATGCAGTAGATATAGTTTAAGTTGACTAAGACTCCAACCCAATAGAGCATTAGTACATGACATGACATATTGTAAGTTTTCAATTTGCAGTGAATGGTAAGCATATTATGGTTACAGGTTGCAGAGATGGAATGGAAAAGGCATAGCGTTTGCTTGTTCTTGGCAGCTCGCATGGAGCATGCCATCCCAGTCAGAGCCAGATGTTGGTACTAGATCTGTCCCATGAAAATTTTAGTTTTCGACAACACACATGTAAAGATGGGCCTCAGTTCTTGTTGCCAGAATTACCACTAGCATTTTTGTCAAAGTATTTCTCTTGAAGTCTGCACTCTTTGCACTATCCTGCGTCATAATTTCCTCTTCCTCCAAAATTTTGTCATATTTACTAAGTTTTTCGGAGATATTATGGTAGCATATCACTACAGTGTCTACCAGTTCGAGATAATAATCTGTTCATGGAAGATGGGCCATATGTTAGCCAAAGATCATGGAAAATAAAAGATCAAGGAATCAACTGACAGATAATTAGTCTTTTAAGATATTTTGTGATTAAATTTAAAAGTCACGCAATGAATTATTCATGTTTTTTTTCTCTTATAAATACTGTAATATGTAATAGAATGAGAGTTTTAGCAGAGAGGCTGAGAGTGTATTAGAGGTTTGGAGATTCGACTGCTGCTGTAATTTGCAGGCATGCATTACATTTCTTATGTTTATAAAGAATGTTTTGAAGTGATTATATGCGAGATGAGACAAATTTTTTTTATAAATTTTTGAAATGATAAATGTTATGTTTTGTTCATAATTCTTACTCTTGGATAGCTATTTCATATACCTAGATTTTTATGAATAATTTGTATCTTTATCAATGATATGAACAAAACTTATTCATTTCTTTTATACGTTCATTCTCGTAATCTTTATATGTCTTGTTTATGATGTTTATACATCCACTGTTTAGTAATCTGGATATGTTAGCATGATCTCCATTTCTTTTACATTTTCATTAACCTAAAAACCTAGTCATCCATAAAGTTAAGTTAATATTTTCACGAGAGTCTGTATCTAGACGATTAAGGTACAAAGCCTAGAGAATCTTAACTTAATGGATAATTGGGTTTATAGCTTTATAAAAATGTAAAGAAATAAAGATCAGACTAACATCACAGATTACTAACATTGGATGTATAAACATAATATCAAGGCTAAAAAGATTACGAGAATGAACTTATATAATGAATAGACAAATTCTATTTAGATCATTGATAAGTCTATAAATAATTCATAAAAATTCAAGTATAGGAAACAACTATCCAAGATAAAGAATTATGAATAAAACATAACATTTATTATTTCAAAATTAAAACAAAATAAGCTCAATTCGCATGTAATTACTTCAAAGTATACATAGAAAATGATATACATGCCTGTAGAATATAGTATCAATATGATCTCCACACTTCTATTGCACTATCATCCCCTCGCCTCAAACTCTTCTTTTTTACATTGAAAAAAAATCCTTTTATAGAGCATTACAAGCTATTAAGAGTAAATTAATCTTCAATCTATCACAAAAAATTTGGAGATGGTCTAACCATCTTTGAAAATATGTATCTTTTGGAATCAAATGCCCTTTTAATCTGGAACTCGTTGCTCAACTATGTCATCAAATGCAAAAACACTGCCTCAACCAATGCCTTGACACTGAAGTTAATTGATTTCATTTCTGGAAACCCAAGATTTACTCTTTAATAGATGATTCTTTTTCACCGGAAGTTTTGACATACTGAAGATAAAATGTTTTCAAATGCGCTGGTCTTCTAGATTGATGACATAATCCATTATTTACAGATCTTCACATCTTCAAAATTGCTGCAAAAATTCCTTGTCTGGGATCTAATGGAATGAATTGCGCTTTGAAACTGGAAAGAATCTTTTGCTTATTGATCTTCTTTTTTAAATGCTCTTCCACCTATCGATTAGCTATCCATATGGAAACAATAATATGGAAATGATCTTCCTCATTATGTATGCAGTTAATTTTTATAGAATAATTAGATGATGCGATGCCAAGTAGTTTGGAAACAAGCCATTTTGATTTCCAAACATTCACAAAAATGGGAACATAATCCTTCTTGCTATGTTATTCTATATGCTTGAAATACACAACTGCTGCTGATGTTTGAACCTGGACACTTGTGAGACTCAATCCATCGAGCACCTGTCTTCCATTTGAGCACTTACACATTGATGCACTTTACTTATAAACGTTTTCTAACAATTGGTACCTTGAATGGCACTCCTTGTGAACTTAATTGCAGTGGTTATTATTTCTTATCAACACTCGTTGCAGGTTTTAATGAACCCAATACTTGGTACGATTGGAACTTATGTTCTTTGCAATGACGTTATCTATTAACGAGCCACAATCCCCTTTGACGAGCACGGATGCATATCCCACATGCATGGGAAAAGACTTTTTAATTCCTTATATCTATTGGTGTTTCCATGTCTCAACAACGCGTAGTACATGACTTCACTGACCCGTGGGCCCTTGTGAGCGTGGTTCATTGAATTATGGATCAAACTTGTCTAACGTTGTAGCCTTTAGGTATGAAGCCAAAAATCATATTTTGCCAAAATTTACAATAAAGACAAAACATAAAAAGGTTTAAAAAAATAAGAAAACCAAAATTTACAATAAAGACAAAACTTATAAAGGTTCAAAAGGTTAAAAAAAAAAAAAGAATACCTTTATAAGGTATACCTCCTTTTATTTGCCAAATACCTTAAAATCATTAAGTCCATTATAACATAAGTTTTTTATATTTAAATATATCATTTAAAAGGTATTAAGACCATTTTTATTTAACCTTTTGAAATGCACAATTTAAAACCTTTTTAGATTATAAAAGATCAACTTATGTCCTTTAGGAAAATGTTAAAACCTTTTAAAATCATAAAATATCAACTTATGTCCTTTGGGAAAGGTATCCAACCATGAGCACTAACAAATTTTGTAAAGAGATGAGAATTTGGCAAGAAGTAAACTTATTTATAGGAGAAACAATGGAGTTAACTTATTTCTAAGAGATACATTGGCTTGGACTCGACTTATGATACAAATGTTTAAGAATAAAGTACTGCATTTGTTAAACCTAAGTTAAGAGAGGGATAGACTTAGTTAACAAAATCAAGGCTTTGACGAAAATGCTATTGGATGTAGATCTTTCGACAATGAAAATTAGAGTCATACTTTACATGTGCGTTGCTGGAAACTAAAATTTTGTGGGACAGATCTGGTACCAACATTTGGCTCTGGATGGGGATGGAGTCCCTCCTGCGAGACTCCAAGAACATGAAGATCTTGTGCCTTCTCCTTTCCATCTCTGCAACTTGTAACCAGACTCTGCTTACCATTCACTGCAAACTGGAAAACTTGCAATCTGTCATGTCATGTACCAGTGCTCCACTGGGCTAGAATCTTATTCAACTAAACCATATCAACTCCATACTATTAAAAATCAGTTGCAAAATTGAAAACAAGATACTCAGATGTGATCTTATTTATGCACACTCCTGCTACTCTTACTAGATTCGCACCTTGGTCAAGTAAGGACAGACTTCCACAATAACCGCTCAAAGAATTTTAAGACTAGATGATCTCATCTATGCCACTGGTCAATAAATAATGTCTAAAATATAACATCAGTGATAAAAAATCCCTCAGAAAACAATACTCACCTAGAAGTGCCGATGAAATAATGAAATCTGAAACCTTTAAAGATTCTGAAAAATATGACTCCAACAAGGCTGCAAATGGATCCTGGAAAGAATAGAAGTACTTCTCTCGTTCAACAATGAAATCTTCTATTTCTGATTGAAAAATATCAAAGATAGACTTACAAATTTCTAGAAATTGTTGATCGACATTAGCTAGAAGAAAAAATAGTAATATACGATCTTGTAATCCCTTGTTATTTTCAGTTACTGCAACAGATATCAGAGCACTTTTTTCACCGCCTTCCTAAGAGTGTAAATCACACTCATCATATTCTGGATTATTGCTGTAAAATTCCATAGTTGCTGAAATAAAAACCTGCTCTTCAACAATTAGTGGGAGAGAAAACTTCGTGGAATGCTTTTTTAATTCATCATCATCCTTATTATCTTCCACTAAATTTGATTCACAACTGTCATACACAAGTTTGTTGTTGAAAGATTCAATATGGGTTGTTTTAGAACAAAATTCTTCATCATCTGAATATTCATCATAAATAGGATGATTTGAAAAACCTTCAAGATGGTCATTTGCATTACTAACTTGAAACAAATCCTTGGTTTCCTTGCTAACAAAAACATCACGAAGAGCATCTTTTTGTTTCTCTACAACCATCTCTTCATTATAAGGCAAATATTCATGACAAAAATGATTTCCAACAGTTTGTTCAACAAAAGATTGATATTCATAAGGATCATCGACAAGATGAGCATTCAAATGATCCTCAATACTTTTAGAAGCATAATGATAACATTCCAAACTACCTTCGTAAATCTCATCACCAAAATCATTATCAACAGGACTCAAAATAACAACGTTGTTATTAAACTGACTATGAGATTTTTCCTAGACAACAAAAAATGATTTCTTTTTTCTTTTTATCTTCAACATATTCTCAAACCACAACTTCTTCATGACATGTTTGTAATCCTTGATTATACTTACCATCATGACTTTTTGAACCACAAATTATATTATGAAAATTAGCTTGCTTGCAACAATCTTTCAAAAGGATTTCAACTAAGAACATATACTTACAATGTTTCTGGAAACATGCGTGGAATTATTTCAATCAAAAAATGCTAGCATGTGGTAGATATCGGTATCATTCTTGAGCATCTCCCTCCAAGGAATATATAAATTAGTACATCTTCATGATGAATTTTTAGCCGATACATAACTTTGTGGAAATTCAACAAATGTGCTACTGCATTGTCATCTTTTTTTTCTCTAAATCGTGGAAGGAAATATCCCCACTCGTCCATGATAATTAATGTGTTTGGAAATCTTGGGATAGCTGAAAAATTGAGTGGAGCAAAACTTGTAGCCACAATGACATCCATTCGATCATTTGATGTCATTCTGGATCTTTAAACAGTGGAATCGTCAAGTAGAAAAATGCAGCCAAATTGATGTCCTTCCCTGTCTACCATCAAAGATTGGATCTGATTGTTGTGGTTCTTCCCAGAAAAGATAATCTTCACTTTCATCCTCGACAACAACACGAGAAGATGTTATCACTAGAGTTTGTACCTAGACTACTAAGTTCCAAAGCCTAGAGAATCTTAACTTAATGGATAATTAAGTTTATGGTTTTATAAAAATGTAAAGAAATAGATATCAAGTTAATATTACAAATTACTAACAGTGGATGTATAAACATAATATCAAGGATAAAAAGAATACGGGAACGAACTTATATAAGGAAATGAAAAATTATGTTCAGATCATTGATAAGTCTATCAATCATTCATAAGAATCAAAGTATAGGAAACAACTATTCAAGAGAAAAAATTATGAATAAAACATAACATTTATCATTTCAAAATTAAAACAAAACAGACTCAATTCACATATAATCACTTCAAAGTATTCTTTATAAACAAAGGAAATGTAATAAATGTCTGTAGAATATAGTATCATTCCGATCTCCACACACTTAATGCACTCTTAAGTTCAACCGCCATAGACAACAGAGAGTCAATCTGTCGATGTTTGACAGGTGTCGACAAGGCATGTCAAGATGCGGTATGTCGAGATTTATTGAGGTCGGTTGTGTAGAGGTTTGGAATTGTCGAAGCTGATGCTGAATTTGTCGAAGCAGTCGAAGTAGTCAAAGTGCTAGACTTTGTCGAAGTTTGACAACATGCCAACTGCTGGTTGGATCATGCCATATCCTTAGGTGGAAATTCAATTCTCTTTTATAACAGTAGCATGGTTTCTTACTCTATTTTTCAAGGACACATTTTGTTGATTCCATCGAGGTGTTCTGATGAATTTTTGTTTTATCTCCTCTCTGTTTGGTATTTTTTTTCTTGTCTTTTTTTAAGAGACAGACTCCCTATCGGTCATGTTTATGAGTCGTGCATGAGTTCATAAGAAGTCATATCGACACATACATGACCCATGAAGATGAACTACATGGAATCGATCATTAAAAAGATGACAAAAGAAACTACCAATTGGAGAGAAGAGTAAGCAAAGGTTTATGAGTAATATCCATTGGAGTCTTCTTGAATGTAGCTTAATAATTATATGGAGGAACCATGCTACAATTGAGAAGCAGAGAACATAGTTTCCACCCAGGTTTGGAACATAACAAAAAAAAATTCTAAAGATAAAGAGTAAATAATATAATATGAAAATACATTTTTTTAATTAGAGTTCTATAATATACATACATTTTTTTAATTAGAGTTCTATAATATACCAAGTCATCTACGATTATAAATTAAGCATGGTTTTTCAAAATAATAATAAAATTTTAGTGAATGGAAGAGACGAAACACAGATGTTGTTAAGGGAACGATGCTATAGCTATAGTCTATGACATTCTATTTTAAAAATATGTATCTTATTGAAGAGGAAATGACGAATCAAAGATATCTTTAGTTCAATGTATGAAGAAGTCATCTGAAGTCAGATTGTGCTATAATTAACGATCAAGAGCAAGACATTCGTTGGTAATGATAAAAAAAAATACAATGAATACATGATGCACAAAGAAATCCCTTTTGAATCATTTTCTACACAATAGGATGACTAAGAGGAAGGTAATCTTTGATAAGTAGACTAAAGAAGAAGAATCCAAATGGAGAGAAATAAGTAAGAGTTCATGAGAACTCTTCATTGGAGTCATAAAATGTAGCTTGATAATTAAAGTTAAACATTAAGCTGCCATTGCGAAGTAGAGAATGGATTCATCATCCGATTTGAGGGCATAACAAAAAACCCTCGCAAAGATAAAGATAGCAAGATAAAAAAAGACACGATATTAATTAGGGTTTTATAGTAAATTAAGTTATTTAAAGCGCTCTAGATTAGTGTAATTGAATTAGTGAGTTTTTGCAATTAGAATTCAAAAGTTGTAACAAAATAAACGAAAGTTGATTATGGACAAGTTGCTTAATCTTTTTGGTGATTTGATTAAGGTAAATTTTGAAATTGAAAATAGTTGGAAAACAAAGTAACCTTTTTTGAAAAAGTGATGAAGAAACTTATTTGAAATAAATGTTGATGTAGGAATTCAACACATGTCTAAGGCATAGAGTTACCAAAATACTTTTAAAAGATTTACTTTGCTCCAATGAACTTGTACACACCAAGACAATATTTTGAAAAACAACCCCAGTCTTCTAGATCCACCATATCTATGTTCAAATATTGAAATATATAAGATGCAAATTTAAACCTAGACATATTTCACTATGAAATCGAGTGACGTGGGAGCCTATTTATGTATACAAAGAAATGAAATCTTAGTTCCAAAGAAAATTATGTCTTTTAAACAAATATAGAAAATTTTGCTTTGAACATGGATGGCATGATGACAACCAAAAGAAAAAAAATGTATGAGAAGATGGAAAAAGTGATGAGGTGAGTGCTTGAGTGTAGAAGTACCAAAGTAAAAAGATAGGTTTTGGAAATGGTCGAGAAAATTTGGCGAATACAAGAGATAAGAGATATACATTGTTTAGAGATTAGTCCTGTACCGAAAATTTTATGGGATGCAATAACAATGATAGTTATTTTATAAAAGAGAAAAATAAAGTAGGGAGCAAATATTAGGTAGATATAGAAAAAGTCATCATGAGTTAGGCCTTACCTGAGATGATTTTAAGTTAGGTATTCACTAGTAAGTATATGAAAGAAGGAAGTGTCTAGCGCCATTCATGAATAAGTCAACTTGACTAATGCAATATCCATGAAGATGACCTGTAGACCTAAAGATGAAGGTACCAATTGAGAGAAAAGAAAATAATGGTTCATGGGTGTCACCATGATGTAGCTTGAAAATTGGAGTAAATAACTATGCTACTATTGAGAAAGAGAGAATGAAATCATAACCTAAGATTAGGAAATAACAAAGAAACTTTATAAAAATAAAGGGAATAATAATAGAAAACGAAAATGTGTTGTCATAAATAGAGTTCCATAGTAAATTAAGTGGCCCAAGGCTATATATTAATTAAGGTTTCAAAAATTATTGAGAAATTTCAACAAATAAAAGAAAGGAAAAAGATGCGTTGTTCAGGGACCAATACCATAGTTGTAGTTTAAGGGATGGATTTTGAATATAGGTATCTTATATAAGAGAAAAAGAAGAATGGGAGAAATGATTAGTTCGATCTAGGGATAAGTCATCTCAACTCTTCCCTTATTAGAAAAAAATGACCCAGAGTGAGACATTCATAAACAATGAGATCAAAGGAGGTACTTACCATCTTGCTTTCTGAAGAATTCATATCGATTCATGCCTTATCCAAGAGTAAGATCGTGTTAGTCACACATAAGGGTACCAAATAAGAATCTAGAAAATTGCGTGAATAAAAAACAAGGGTTAAGAAAACTTCCCTAGTGGGGTTGTCAAAATGTAGCTTGATAGTTAGAGTGAAGTACCGTGTATTGGGGTTAATACTGGTCTGTTACAATCACCAAACAATGCACCCATTAAATATCAATTTGAGACATTTACTTTAAAGGCTGTGTGCAAAGTATATGCAAATATATTTTTGTTATAAAAGTTGTAAGAAAGCATAAATGCATCTCAACTAGTGAGATAAAGTAGCATTCAAGCCACTCAATCTAAATAATACTCATTTACTCAATTAAAACAATAATTCAATTACTACAACTCTACTAGAAAAGGAAAGAAACACACTCGATTTTGAAAGCATATAACTCTTGAAAAAACCACTACTGGAAACAACTTCACTATTTAAAGCAACCTATATTCATCCACACAACTTTGAAAAAAAAAACTTAACTACAAACACTATTGTTAACAATTCAACTTTCCAAACAAAATTATATTGAAAACATGATCTAAAGGAAACGAATGTTCAATCATCAACCTTTCTAACATAATTTATTTGAAAAGCAACTAAAAGAAACATCAATCAATTCTCATGAAGACAACGCTTATATGAAATTGAAGTTGCGACTTAAAACTTATGGATATCCAATCAACAATTTCTAAGAATTAACTCAAAGAGATAAATGGAATTTACTCCAAGTAACTGTAATGAACATTCACCCTTTTATTCTAACAAACTTATCATTTATTCTCAAACTTTGTGATAACAATTTTTGGAATTAATCGTGCAATGATAAGGAAATTAATAAACACATTGCAAATAACCATCTAGAAAATTAACATACTATAAGAGAAACTCCTGGTCAGCAAAGTGGGGCCTTCATTCTATAACTGAGGTTGCGACACACACTTAAAGACTTGAGGAATTAAATGAGCATTAATATTATAAAAGGTCCAAATACAATATGCAATAAAATTTCTTACACTCTCCTTGTTCTAGTCTTAGTAGTCTCTGTTCCACATGCCTTACAACTGACATAGTTACATATTTTATATCAAATTTGAGTAATAAATCCCTGAATTGTGATAATTGAGCACCATGAGATTCAAAGAATCTCAAGGTTGTTCATACAATTTATAACGTATATTTGACACTCGTCGATTGTTGTTACAACTTGTTTATAAAAATTTACATGATATCTCATATCCCACCTAAGGATGGTTATAGTCTTCATGCTTCTATATCCTTGAATTTGCACTTTAGCATTGGTCGAAGACCATATGATCAAGTGTCAAAACTTGTGACAACATTGTATAAGGAGAAGTAGCAGCATCATAGGTATCAACAATCCCAAAATAGCTTACTCCTTAGACCCATGGAGAAGTAGCAACATACAATGTTCAATACACGGTCAACCTGTCTTTACTCTGTCTGTACACAATCCTGGATGTTTCGATTAATAAACTAATACAAAAAAAACACTTTAAATAGTTAAAATATAACTTAAAACAATGTATTACATAAAGAGGTTGTACCTTGGTATAAGAATTCAAACATAAGCAAGATGATATAAAAAATGATAGGAATTAGCCCAAAGAAGCTTAAAATAGGGTAAACAGATGGTAAAAAATGTGATAATTATTGACATAGATCCATCGACAGGGGTTCACTCTCTGTCGACACCCTTAACTCAACGATCTCCTTGAGCACTGACCCAGACATGTTTTACCCTGTCCAGCAACACATGCGGAGCAGATGAGGTCTCACCCGAGATGTTCAAGGGAGAACTATCGTAACCAAGTTTTCGCAGTAAGGAGGAGGATCAACGCATCTATTGTCCAACTATCGCAGCGTTACTTTAGATATCCAAGCATTGGTTTATTATAGCAGATCCATACCATCAAATATCAGATTGCATTAACACATTCATATCATATCAAGATAATAACTTATAAACAGATCGACCACCAAAACATGATTTAAAACATAAAAAAATTACATCATTAAAAAAGAAGCATCATATCGCGATATCAATCCATTTACATCACATCATTGGGAAAAC
This sequence comes from Pseudotsuga menziesii, assembly GCA_001517045.1. Lineage (NCBI taxonomy): Eukaryota > Viridiplantae > Streptophyta > Pinopsida > Pinales > Pinaceae > Pseudotsuga > Pseudotsuga menziesii. Next base: position 305,495 of record LPNX011055243.1, on the reverse strand, counting down.
ATGAAAGAAAAAAGATATAAGACATTGTGTTTCCATCAAAACTTCATCATGTCATATTACTTCTGCATCAAAACACAAGTTCTCAAAGTAGGTCCACAGTTGCTATAAAACAGATAACAGTCTTCCACAGAGCATTCAACATAAGATCTTCAACAATACATCAATCTCTCATAAGCACAATTCATCTTGAGGATTATTCAACATCACAATCCTATTTCTTTTTATAGGCTTGCCCCTATTACAACATGGTCTACTTGGATCAAATTCCTAACTAATTCAACCAAAGACTACAAAATAATGACCAAAAACTACAAAATTATGACCAATCTGCCCTGCGCGCCATCTTTTGCCTTGCACATCATCTTCGACCTTGTGCATCATCTTTGGTGTTGCGCAACTAATCTTCCACAAAACTCATCTTCGACCTTGTGCATCGTCTTTGGTGCTGCGCAACTAATCTTCCACAAAACTGCCTGCCAACAGGCCCCCAACACAATATTGTGGCTCGCCCTCGAGCCACGTCAGTTGGAAATAGTGTAGTCGCTGATCTTAATCTTGAAGTCTTCATATTGCTGGGTGACTTCTTTGACTTGCTCCTGTACCTTGTCACTAATTTCCATGCATTCTGTAACCTCCCGCTCCAGGGGATGCTCAACAATCTTTGCATTCACATCTCTTCGATTGTCCTGTACTGCTTGAAGCGCAATAACCGCTTTCAGTGATAGTTGCGCACCAATTTCCTAACACTCTTCAAACTGCATTGTGCACCTTTGTTGACACTATTGCGCATTTGTGACTCGTTGATGCAACTCCTTTAATTTCATCGCTTTTGTTACCTATACAAATGTAGGAATTTCTCTGAGAGATGTCCTCAGTGTATCCAGCTGTGCCTTTGATTCCCTTAGCTACATGTTGAGCTGCTCCAATTGTTCATCCTAGACCACGCTTCCCCAAAATTGTGTATTCGCATCCGTAACTAGCTTAGACTCTTTCTCCATCTCTTCAAGCTGTGTCGCGAAGTCTTCAATGGTGCTCTTGCACTCTGCAGCCTTCTTTGGCGGTGTGCTTGGGTTCACCAACGTGTTCAATTCTTCAATCTCGCGTCTGAAGGCTAAAATCACTGCTCCTAGATTCTATGTTTTTATCTCAACAGTGATGTCTTCTGTGATCTTCATAACTTCTTGACATGCGACAAAACCGCCTTTTCTAACTGCGCTCTGTCGTACCACAACTACGCCTTTTCCACAGTCAACCTGAGCTACTCCTCCATCTAATCTCCGATCTATTTCTTCGCTATTGCTTCTTTTTCCTGCGACTTCAACAGGTGGCTGTCGACAATCTTCTCCCAGTCAATCGATTCTTATGTAGCCAACTTTTGCAGTCGCACCAATGTGTGCGTTGATATCTCATTGACGCCCAATGAAATGATTTTGAAATTTCACAAGAATGTGTCAACATCCTCGCTCTACGTTTCGACTACCCATGGCTTGAATCGACACTATTTTGGCTCGCTTCCTAGTACTAGTCTCAGCGATCCTCTGCACCCAGATTTGCTTCTGGCACTCCTTCCAAAATTGCATTAATTAATGATGTGATTTGAGTCGTTACATTTGTAATTTCCTCCGTCAATTGTTGCTTCAACTGTGATTCACTTACACTTGTTTCCGCTGTAATTACCAGAACAATGCGGTCAACTTGTGCATCCATCATTGGCACTATGCCGCTGGCTTCTTCATGCTATTGTGTTCTTTTCGTGCGTGTTTCCTCATATTGTCTTTCTTCCTCCCAATCTGTCGGGGTCCTCAATGATGGCTCTGTCGACTCTCGATCATTGTCATGCATCGACGCTTGATCTACTAGCGCATCAGTTGGAGGACTCGACTCTTCATCTGATACCTCCTTCGGACTCACTGATGCTTTCGACTCTGCAGGCCACTCAGTCACTACGACTTTCATCTCATCGTCGATTAGTTTATACTATGTCGCTAACCATTTTTGCTCCGGGTCACATTGTGCTTGCACATGTATTGCATGCGGACTAATGGCGAATCCTATGACTCGTCGATATTTTTGCTACTATTTCCTCTGTGAGCTGCGGAACCTTTTCGCGGTTACAACTTGCAATGCATCCCAGTACAACCAAAATTGTATTGCGTAGTCCTTCAACTTATATTGCTCACTCAAATGCCAGAGGTTCTGGTACCTCAATCCATTGCAAATTTGGGGGACTGCAACATCCATTACTTTGTAGTTCATGGATTCTATCCACGTGACTAACGCAATAAATATCAACAACCAACTGTATGTGAATGTGTGCTTCCCCTTTTGCACAATCATGGCATCCTCCGTCAACTGGTTTAGTAAAAAGAGAGATCAGTTCATTTGTATGCTCGCGACGCATAACTCGACACATTCAATCACCCCCGAGGTGCATTGGCTAGGCTGGTTCTTCCGCACCACTTTACTGGCCAAAATCTGGGCTACAATACACACAACCTGATTGTTGATGCTATCCAAGACATATGCATGTCCATCATGCTCCAAGCCGAATTTATTTTTCATCTTGGCGGCCAACTTCTTGTCATTATCCTTGCTGCGAGAGTACTGCAACGGGTCGAGCCCTTGCATGGGAAACCCCATAATCTACGATATCAGTTCTTTAAAGATTGGCATCTGCTGGTCCAACCACAAGTAGCCATAATGGAGGCATGCGAACAACTACTTAATGCATGCATTGGCGTCCGTTAATCTACCAAAATGGGGCATGTGAATGAGGCCTAGAAGCCTCGATCGCTGCAACTAAGTCACCCACTCATGCAAAGTGTGCATTGTTGGATGACCCTCTTATCCAATCCGTTTCTCAAATGGTTCTGCAGTGCACTCAATGAATGCCAACAGATCATGGTCCTAGTACTTCATTTTCACTAAGCAGGGCGTAATATCAAACGCGCATTTCATCCCCTTCGGTATCGCTAGAATCTTTATGGGGTACCTTTGGTTCTTCATGGGCTTCTGCTCCTTGGAACCAAGTTTACGTGGTGGAAAAAAGCTAGGGATGTCCGCCGCGGTCACCCCTTCCCTCACCATGGAGGCCTCAATTGCTTCTGGGTCCACTCGAGTCGAACTTCTCGTGTTTCTCTTCTTCTGCATTGGAGACTTGGGGCGAGTGGCCCCCCCTCTTCTTCTGCGTGATGGGTGACGAGCCCACTGGCATACTATCTACCTCTTCCTCAATTGGGACACCAATGACTGGTGATCCCCGGGCACTCCCACTTGAAATATCGTGTGGAATTGTAGAACTCTACATAATTCCCAATTCCACGGTAAACTCACGAATATTCTCTCTACTCTGTCACTCAACCTTACTCAATGTTGCAACTCAACCTTACTCAACGTTGCAAATAAACCTCTACAACTCAATCTCAGTCATAACAATGGTGACTTCAAACCACGACCCGTCAATTCTTATAGTGCAGGATCAACCGTGTGAAAGATTTCTCAATCATTTCGACCAATTCTACCATTCATCACCCAAATCCACCGTTGATCCTCCCGATCTAATGGTTAGATCCTCCATTAATGCACGTCTCATCCAACAACAACGTTAGATAACTGGTTTAACTGTTACATTTACTATTGATTTGACTCTATTGCGTTCTTGCGGACGTCACAACATTTCTCCTTAACTGCAATCTTGGCACATTTGATTGCGCTGCCACTTGCTCCTAGTGCGCTAGCCTTCTCATTACCAGCTCATGCAAAAACAAATATTTGTTTATTAGTCTGCGTAATTCCTCAAGCTTCGCGTTGCACGAGGCCCCCTTTGTAGGGCTTCAACAGGCTTCCATTCATTAACTTAGGCAACATCGCACCACTAAGCTGTTTCAATTGTACCGAAGCTCCCTCGGTAATGAAATTGATAACACAGGGACCCAAGAAATATATTTGCAACTTACCTGGATGTTTCAGAAACTTGTTGTCATATAGTAGCACGAGGTCTACTTGTTGAAAGTGCTTGTTCTTGATGTGGCGTTTGTGCCATGCTTTTTTTCGGTCTTTCTCAACGCGCTGATGAAATCCCGTGACAAAGTTTTCTTCCTCTAGATGCACCAACTGAGCTAGGCATTCTTCCAATGCTCCTTCGTCATCCATCCTTGTCGCTATTGCGATGCACAAACTTGGAACAATATACTCCATTGGCATCACTTCCTCCTGCCCATACACCAAATTAAATAGTGTCTTCCTTGTCAACCTTTTGCAGAAAGTGCAGTAAGCCCATAATAATGACAGAATCTTCAAATCCCAATCATTGTAGTTTGTGTTGCAGGCCTTTGTGAGTGCATGCTCCAACACCTTATTGAATGCTCATTTGTCCCATTAGCTTGTGGATGATATGGGGTACTCTTCTTGTGCTGTATCTGGAATTATTATGTCAACGAATTGATGGTGTGATATATGAAGTGACTCCCATGATCGCTCATCAAGATCTTTGAACAACCAAAACGAGTGACAACATTTTCAAACGAAAACCTTGCTTCCGTTGCAACGGTGCAATCTGCAATTGGTGCGGCTTTCACCCACCTTATCAAATAATCCATCGCTGCGATGATAGATCAAGCACGGGTTCTCTTTACTGGTGGGTTGATTGGTCCCACAAAATCCACTACCCATTTATTAAATGGATGCAACGTCACTTGAGGTACTAATTGCATCTGATCCCTCTGTGATGGCTTCCTAGTTCTTTGACAAACATCGCAAGTCCACGCATAGTCCGCTGCATCACAGTTGAGAGTTGGCCACCAGATTCCTAGGCGGAGTACCTTCCTGGGAGTTGCATGACCTACATAGTGTCCACCTGCAACTGTAATACCCCCATGACATTACTTTTATTTTTCATGTTTTGAAAAATTATTATTTTTATTATGTAATGAGTTATAAAACTCAAAGACTGAAATAACATTTGTACAAACAAACATTTTATTTATTTATTAATAAAGAAAATGACACTTGGAGAACTCAACTACATGAGGGGACACCAACCATGGCACCAAGGAACATGTGTAAGCAAGCTAGACTGATTGATACCAATCAAATCCAATCCAAAACTCAACAACTAGACAAGATCCTAAATCATACGGATTTAGAGATCTGATTGGAGATTTGATTGGGATGGCATAAGACCCGAGCAAAAAATATATATATGAGTGCACTGGAATAGCATGGGACGTCATGTTGTGCACGGAGAAACTTTGCTCTGAATGCATGTGTTGAGTGTTTCTCCCGTTTCATAAGTCCATCGCTTAGCTTGTTACGGACTCTGAGAGAGAGTGCCGCGTGGAAGCTTTCTTGTTGTAGCTTGTTACGGACTCGAGGATTGAGTGCCGCGAGAAAGTTACTTGGTGTTCTGGTGCATGGTTGGTGATCCAACTCGGGGGTGGAGTGGAGCAAACCGTTGAGTTGCTGCCTCCTATGGTTTGGAGGAGTTGATTCTCCAAGTGTGTTTCCCTCGGATTCAAGTAAGTAGATCTGATTTAGTTTCTCATATACTTCGGCTTAACTTATGGTTATTTGCATGATCAATAAAATATCTTGACAGTCAAAACAAAACCTTGTTTGTGTCTCTTTTGATTAATTAGAATCTTTCATGATGTATTGTTTTTGCTGGGGATGTTACATATGGTATCAGAGCCCAGGTTCGAACACTCGGCCTTGAGGGCTGTTTCACACGTGTTCCAAATCCATGAGATTTGTTTATGATTCTGTGTATAATGAAGAATTATTGAGCTATATTTTTTTTTACAAAAATTGATAATTATAATCGAATTCATATGATTTCATCACTTCTGTGGTATGGGTTTTGATCCGTAGAGAATATGTTCGATAATAATAATAAATAAAAAAAATCAGATCCCAAATCTCTATATCTGATTTCCTTGCTTGCGTTTTGAGTTGCAATCTAGATCTGGAATCCAGTTGTCTGTGTCTGGATCTTTTTCTGTTTGCCTCTTTTACCTGCGATTTTAACTTGATTTACAGATTTGAAAAGAGCTCCATTGTGATCAGATCCAATCTATGCATATGATTCCTTGTCTCTGGGTGATTGCATCTGTATCTCTCCACACTTTTCCTGCCAAGTCTTTTTTGTTTGTTATTTAAACCTGTTATGCTTATTAAAATTGTTTCTTTCGGTTGTATATAATTTTTCTTGAATATAGGGTAAGTACAGAATACCGCTGTTAGTGAAACTGCGTACAGTGTTTGTGCTCCGGATTGAAAGCTTGTCCAAACTCTTAATAGATATCATGGAAGACTGGACTCTTGGAATTCCACAATTTGGATGTTCTCCTGGGTTGCAGTGTTCACTCAACTTTTTATTTAACTAAAATAATATAACAAGAGCGTCATTCTAAATCGTCCACATCTGAAACAAAACAAAATTATCAATAGTTTTTGGAAATAAACAATGCAAATTTAGTGTCAAGAAAGTGGGAGAAGTAACCTATTTAAGGATTTAAATGCCAGATCCATTCTGATTGGAATTTCTATTGACGGTAAATAGTTTGGTTTTAACTCCACGATTTGGTATGAAATAATTTATTTTTCGATTTGGATCCATTCTGATTGGATTTTCTATTGACGGTAAATAGTTTGGTTTTAACTCCACGATTTGGTATGAAATAATTTATTTCTCGATTTAAATGCCAGATCCATTCTGATTGGATTTTCCATTGACGGTAAATAGTTTGGTTTTAACTCCAAGATTTGGTATGAAATAATTTATTTCTCGATTTAAATGCCAGATCCATTATGATTGGATTTTCCATTGACGGTAAATAGTTTGGTTTTAACTCCACCATTTGGTATGAAATAATTTATTTCTCTATTTAAATGCCAGATCCATTCTGATTGGAATTTCCATTCACGGTAAATAGTTTGGTTTTAACTCCACGATTTGGTATGAAATAATTTATTTCTCGATTTAAATTCCGAATCCATTCTGATTGGAATTTCCATTGACGGTAAATAGTTTGGTTTTAACTCCACGATTGGTATGGGATAATTTATTTCGGAATTTAAATGCGAGATCCATTCCGATTAGATTTTTCCATTGACGGTAAATAGTTTTGGTTTTAACTCCACGATTTGGTATGGAATACTTTATTTCAAAATTTAAATGTCAGATCTGTTTTTGGTTATCTCTTACGCATTGTAGGGAATCGTTACATTTTGTTGTACTTTGAATTAAAGCCAGATCCCTTTTGCTTAATCCTCTATGTAACATATGCATGTTAAAATGGGATCTACGATTAGAAATAGGTGCATACAAAAACCAAGTATTCCAAATGCATTATTTTAAATACCAAATCTTTTATTCAAAAGATTGTCAAACGTGTGAAAAGTTGATTTTTACTCTAACTCTAGATGAGTGAGCGTGAAACTCCTTAGTGAAGAATTAGGTTTGGTGTTAAGAGTTAAGTTAATATTTAAAAGGGAATCAATATTGTTTAACAGTAAAGTTTTGGTATCTTTAAGTGATATATATATGTGTGTCCTTCAATCACAAGAAAAGTAATTATTTTTTTTAAAGAAGTATTTTTTAATAATTTGTGGGGAGAGTTATTTTAAGTATTAGTTGAATCTCCAGGTTGTTATTTTTTTTAAGTAAGTATTGGAATCTTTCAAATTTTTTTATGCGATTTGTATTATACATATAGATCTGTACGTTTCCAGCGATTTGGTTTTTTTCTTCTTCATATAATCAACTGATTTCCATTCCAGCAATGTGAATTTAATTCAGATACGACTTCATTTCCAGCAATTCGGTTGTGAATATAGAACCGATTTCACTTTCAACAATTTGGATTTAATTTAGATCTGAATTATATATTGCGTTATTTTTTTTCAAGATTTGGATCCGCGTGTTGGTCTGCAATATATGGAATGGATCTGCGTTTAATAAATATATTTCTAAATTTATAGATCTGAATGATCAGTTTGAAATTGTTTGCATGTTAATCCCTGATATTTCCAATGCTCTTGGTGTAGAGTGGAACCGCGTCTTGTTTTTTGTAAGATTCAGATCTGGATTTTTCACTTGTCTATAGCCAGTAGCCCCTTTCAGCTTCATTTCCTCCCCTAAAAAGTGTTTCAAAATATCTAACTAGTGCCGGTCTAACCCCGCGCCGGCCTTAGCAGCCCCTTCTCTTGTTAGCTGTTGGCATGCACCTTATATAGATATAGCATAACTGGTACACGGAGCGTGTTTGCTATTCAGAGGGAATCGCCTGTGGTGTTGCTGGAGTTTAAGACCTGGAAGATCTTTCTTTCGATCTCTTCTTAGTTTGTGGATCGGCATGCACAGTGACCGGACGGCGTTTGGTTGTTTACATTTTATTCCAGATCTCGAACTGCGATAGCCTGCATTTTGGTTTTGTAGATCTGGAGTTTAATTACCTCTACTAACACAATATGCCATAATGTTGTATAACCTCTGCGATTTTGAGATCGCTGCTCAATCCCATGTTTCAGGTCCATTGTATGACTGTTTATGCATTTACGACCTAAAACTTGGAATCTTTCTTTTATACGGTTTCGTTTGCCATTCTTTTGGTTGGAAATAAGATTTCATGAACTTATAATATATATGTAATGATATTATGGATATATACATGATATTAGGAAGTATAAACGTGGAATAATTTTTTATTTTATTTTTTTCTAGTGTTTAGTTATGCCTGTATTTTATTAAAAATTTGGAGTAATGGTTTATGCTGGCTTGTTGTTAAGAATCTGGAGCATTTGTTTATGCCAGCGTTTGTAAGATCTGGAACATTTACAATTATGCCTACGTTTTATAAAGATCTACAACAGATATTGTATGCACACATTTTATCTGAATTATGCCATTCCTGCCTGCGTTTTTGAAAGATCTTGAAATTGATGGACTCTGATTTGATCTTGTATAGATCTACAAATCGTTTTACTTATCTTTTTCCTGCGACTTGATTATACATTTGGATTGAAAATGGATCTCTACTTCCATGCGATTTGTTAATGCATTCAGATCTGGAAATCTCTTATTACATACACTGAGATCACTCCTTCGATACTCAACTTTTCTACAACCGTTCCATTCTCAAATTGTGATTCCTGTGTACTTCTGTATAGCTCTGAAATCGATTTTCTCGCTGTTTCCCTGTTTTTTTTATAGTCCGTCCAGTTTGTTGAACAATCCGCATAGTTTTTTAATAGAAATGTTGTTGGGTATGTTTCATTATACACAAATTCATTTGGGTTGTCATCGGATTTAGCGCTTTGTGTCCAGATTGAATCCCCAACTTGTCAAGGTTTTCAATCCAGTATTTTTATTTTTATTTTATAGAAAGCTCTCGAAAAAAACCCAGATATAAATTCCCATCGAGAAATTCCTGCTGGGTTTATGGTTCTGCTGATACGAATAGAAATTGCAGTTGGTTCATTGTTTTTTGCATTCCCACGTTTGAATCCCTTGGTATACATCTATTCATTCTGTTCCAATTAGTTATTTTGGTTTTTAATTGTTTTGGATACAACTTTGCTATTTAAGTGGATTTTGTTGAGTGATTCTGAAAAAGTTTCATATTTCGCGCATATATATTTCCACTAGAATTATATATATAAATATAGTCACGTGAGGAATACAATAAACAATATGGTGATATTGTTATATGTAAATATGATAGGAAACTTCCACTTATAAATACTATATGTTTTATTTTATACTCCAACCATCCGTGAGGAATGAAGAATACAACTTGTATAAGCTTTATTATTTAATAATCACTTAAATCATCAAAGTTGTATATATTTTAAAGTTGCACAAGTAATTGTTATAAGGTTTATTATTATTTAATAATTCCTTAAATCATCAAAGTGGTATATATTTTAAATATCCGCTTTCTCCTATATAAACATGTGTGTGAATATATATGTTATTGTCTACCTTTTCCTTTGTAGATATATACATATGGTCATAATTTCATCGTGAAGGATGAACCTTCTTTTATGGAAAATATTACTTTATATAATTAGAATTGTTAAGAATATTTTGCTAGGAAAATATTACTTTGTATGATTATAATTGTTAAGAATATTTTGCTATAGTATGTATATATACTAAAGTGAAGAAATAATGCTAAGAATGTATTTTATTGTGAAGTGGAAAACTTTACTCTTTCAAATATATGTATATGTAGAAGGGGAAAGGACTATAATTATATTTAGACTAGAAATAGTAAAGACTATAATTATAATTATGGATTTAAGTATACACTTAAATATAGGACAAGTATTGTTATGAGAATAAAGTTATAATTATAGAAGCCTTATCATAATTAGATGATCATATATTGGGAACTTTTCTATGAATAATTGCATGTATGAAACTTTACCTGAGCAAATAATAGCATATTGACCAAGTGTAAATAAGAATATGTGATGTATAACTTAAGGCCCGGAGTAAAAGGGGTTTATACCTACAAGACGTGGCAATACCTCAGGTTAAATTTTATACTTTGTCGCAATAAGCTTGCAAAGGAGTTAACTGTCTCCCGAACCTTAGTGGATTCGTTGCCTAGCTCCGGGGTGGCTTTTGATGGATAAACACACGTCAGTTGAAGCCTACGGATGGCAAGAAAGTCATACACATGTTTTCAGTCACCCACATTGATAGAAGTATGTTTATCAGCTAGATTTTCTTAAGGATGTGACTTACTTTGTTTATAAACTTATGCTTTTGGTTTTGTAGTACTAATATGCATGTTGAGTCATATAAAGTGGTGGTTGCAAAAGTTGCTTTCCAATGATTGAAATGTGTTGGAATAACGCTGGAAGGGCAAGTGTAAAATAATTTAGCTGCTCCTACGCATGTCTTTTTAATTAGTTTCTTTAACAAGTTAACTTTGTTAAAATGAGTTATCTTGTTTTATGCTCTTGAATTTGTATGATGATAAATAGTTCTAATATTTATGTTGAGGTTGCATGAATTCAAGCGGTGCCTACCGAAGTTGTGATCCTAGGCTGTAGAAGGCATGGACGACAAGAAATAAAAAGTGTTAATGTGTTTGGGTTATCCCATTCAAGGATAAGCCTTGCAACTAATGTAAGGGTTGTATCTATTCTAAATAAAATACGTTTATGTAGAAATGTATTAGATTGAATTGCAGTTTGATGAATCTTAATTGCAAACAAAATGTGATCCTATATTTGAGGTATAGGTTCTTAACATTATTTTTGTACTAGCATGATCATTGGTATATCCCTCTTGTCAACTACTAAGTGAAACTCAATTTAATTAAATTACAGTTTGTTTATACGAATAGATGAATTATGTGTTTACACACTCTCAAGAGACTAACATAGTTAACATGTTGATTATTGTAAAAGCGAAAATTTTTTTTACCCCATTTTCTTAGAATTTACATTGAGGAATTTCGGGTATGTTACATATCTACTTGGGTGATATGTAAAATGTTTAGAATCTTAAGATAATGATTGACATGTTTATCTTCTTGTATGTGGAAGAGGAAAGAGTATGGTTACAAGAAAACATGTATGCATTGAAGCATGCTTGATTGCACTACCCTATAGAGATTGTCACGGGAGTTCAACAAAATGTAAAAGTTTCCCAGGATTGGGATCACGTTAAAAAAAAACTAGAGGTTACGCAGATTAAAATGAACTCCAAGAGAGTTCAACGTTGGGATCACGTATATCGAAACGTAAAATCGAAGAAGAGTTCTTTGAGTCTGGAAGATGTTCCAAGCTGGTACCAAGGTATTGTGGACCTTATGAAGTGTTAGCTAAGATAGGGTCGGTAGCCTATCAGCTTGCATTTCCACCTAATATAAAAGTACACGATGTATTTCATGTTTCATTGTTAAAAAATATATATATACATGATGCTACTCATATAATTGACGGGGATGTGATTCAGGTAGAACCCGAGGGCGAGTTCCAGACCGAACCTTTCTGCATTCTAGACAGGAAGGAATGTAAACTCCAGAATCGAGCCATCATTCAAATAAAAGTGCAATGGAAGCACTTCAGCCCTGAAGAGGCAACTTGGAAAATGGAGGATAAAATGCAGGAAGCATATCCCTCCATGTTTCAGAATGAGCAAGGAAGCTTAGAATAAAAAGAACACCGAGGACGGTGTTAAAAATAAGGGGGGGAGAAATGTAATACCCCCGTGACATTGCTTTTATTTTCATGTTTTGAAAATAATTTTTATTATGAAATGAGTTATAAAACTCAAAGAATGAAATAACATTTGCACAAACAAATTTTTTATTTATTTATTAATAAAGAAAATGACACTTGGAGAACTCAACTACATGAGGAGACACCAACCATGGCACCAAGGAACATGTGTAAGCAAGCTAGACTGATTGATACCAATCAAATCCAATCCAAAACTCAACAACTAGACAAGATCCTAAATCATAGGGATTTAGAGATCTGATTGGAGATTTGATTGGGATGGCATAAGACCCGGGCAAAATATATATATATGAGTGCACTGGAATAGCATGGGACGCCGTGTTGTGCATGGAGAAACTTTGCTCTGAATGCATGTGTTGAGTGTTTCTCCCGTTTCATAAGTCCATCGCTTAGCTTGTTATGGACTATGAGAGAGAGTGCCGCGTGGAAGCTTTCTTGTTGTAGCTTGTTACGGACTCGAGGATTGAGTGCCGCGAGAAACTTACTTGGTGTTCTGGTGCATGGTTGGTGATCCAGCTCGGGGGTGGAGTGGAGCAAACTGTTGAGTTGCTGCGTCCTATGGTTGGGAGGAGTTGATTCTCCAAGTGTGTTTCCCCTGGATTCAAGTAAGTAGATCTGATTTAGTTTCTCATATACTTCGGCTTAACTTATGGTTATTTGCATGATCAATAAAATATCTTGACAGTTAAAACAAACCCTTGTTTGTGTCTCTTTTGATTAATTAGAATCTTTCCTGATGTATTGCTTTTGCTGGGGATGTTACAGCGACTCTCTCATGTGCTTTCGCTAAGACCTTTTCCTGCTCATGCGGTAGGACACATCACAGTAAGATCTCATAAGGTCCTATCTTATAGAGTTCTCCAGCAATCAGCTGAAAATATGCTGCCTGAGCAACCAACTGCTTCTTCTAATTTGTAGTGAATCCTTTCTGTGCTGTTCATGTAGGAAAAGGCTGAACTTTTTTCTCATAGTAATCGTCAACCATTCCAACCATGAATAGTTGCGCATTAGGTAACCCATCTTCAATGTTCGTTGGTTCTTCACCTGTCTCAATTCGCGACAAAATGTCAGGTCTTGCTTTAAAGCGACTTGGCTTCAAAATTGTCTTGATATCAAACTCTTGGAAGAGGAGTAGCCAACGTCATATCTTTCCCCAAACACAAGCTTATTCACTAGGTATTTCAATGCAGAGTGATGAGTGAACATATTGAAATGGCCGCCCAATAGATAGTGTTGAAATTTTTGTAATATGTTTACCATTTCCAACCCATCTCTCTCCTTCATGGTATAATTCTTCTCCGCAGATGACAACTTCCGACTGACAAAAGCAATCAGGTAATCAATATCCCCTTTGCTAAGTTGCACCAATACCACTCCCAGCGCGATTGACGACGCATCAATATGAACATGGAATTCTTTCGTCTAATCCGGAAAAACCAATATTGGTGCTGTAGCCATCTTCGTTTTCAATGTGTTGAAACTTCCCTAACACTCGTGACTCCATTCAAACTACACATCCTTCTTCAAAACTTTTCCATAAGTGTTGTGATCTCGACATATCCTATGATGAACTTACGATAGTATCCTATATGGCCTAATGTCTCTCTAAGCTGCTTTATGTTGTAGGTGGCGAAAAGTTAAGAATAAGCACAATCTTAGCTGGATTGACCAACAGGCCTTCCTTGTAGACAATGTGCCCTAGAAACATCCCCAAATGCACACAAAATATGCACTTCTTTGAATTCAGCGCAATCTGATGTTGTCGACGTTGCTCCAACATCTGTCACAGATTTGCGAGATGATCCTTTACCATTTGCTAAACCATCCAATAATCCATATATACCACCAAAAGCTTTTTGTATAAGGTCCTTGAATGCAAGGAATACGATCTTGTAGAATATTACAAGCGCATTCTTTAGTCCAAATGCCATCACCGTGTACTGATAACATCCCCATTCAGTCACAAAAGTTGTCTTATGCCAACCCTCTTTCGCAATCTTGATATAATGATAGCTAGAGAATCCATCAGTAAACGAAGATACTTATTGACTGCCCACTCCTTCCAGTACTCCATCAATGAACGACGTCGAAAATGGATCATGAAGGCACACATCATTTAGCTTTCTGAGATCAACATAAATTCGAACCTCGCCTTTTTTATTATCTTGCACCACCACAGGACTGATCCACTCTGATTCTTCAACTGGTTCTATGATCCCAGTGTCCAACATTCGATCGAGCTTAGTGTTTATTCTCTACTTGTATTGTCGATTCAGGAAACACATGATCTGTTTCATATGATTCATATTTGGCTTCAGTGGGATTTTCATTTTTCCCAAATATCCTAATATCTCATTCATTTCAGAAAACTTTGTTAGAAACAAGTCTTGAAACTCATGCAACAAATCAGTGATCTTCGCCATGGTTTCTTCATCCCAGCAGTCTCCAATGTTCACGAATTTTGGTTCCTCCTCCGTCCCAATGTTGACCTTCTGAATATTCAATGGCTGGTGAACTTTGTTTGTCGACATCTTTGGCACTGAGATATCCAGACGTCTTTCGGATTTTGAAATATTGACGTTCCTTGGGTCATCTTCATCCTTAGGCTTTCCTGTCACATTGTGGCACTCTATCATTGAATGCATCGTTGGGGCTTCATGCATGTCCACATGATATGCGAATGGACTTACCTTCAAAGCGACGTCGCGGATCCGCTACAGGTGACAATATGAATGATCGGATCAACATCCACAAAATTGAAGGTGTGACTGAAACAGATTGACAACTCTTCCCATGTTGTTATCTCTCTTCTAAGCTCAGCTGATATATACCACTGTCGAAATTTCATCCAACATGTGTACAAACGAATGTACCCACTCATTCTTTGGTTACGACACCCACATGGTTTGACATGCAATCAAATGATCATTAGGATCATTATGCCCATCATACTTTCTTATCTTGGTACTGTTCTGTTCCATCGAAGCAAAATTCCATCAACCTACGATATAACAACCACCCATTGGTCGAATTCTTATGTGTCTCCCACCACCGTGCTGGAGTAGCCTTCAATGCTTCATCCAACTCCAACAACCTCTATGGTTCTAACACTTTATCTTCAAAATCAGCCAGAAATTCAGGTAAATCAGGAAGTCCCTCATAGGTTGGTAAATCAACAAACTCTGTTGTGACTCGTCGTAGCGACTTAGTAATTATTTCACACTTCCGAATCGATACCTCATGCATCCTATTATGCCAATTCTCCAAGGCGTCATCCGAATCCGATGATGCGGAGCTAGAGCTTCGCCAAACCTAATCTCCGTCAGCAGTAGGGTGGACATAGTCTTCTAAGATGTTGTACGCATGGTCCTATCCCCCTACAACTTCTTCTTTAACTGGTTCAACATACCTTCTTCCTAAATTGGGATCCATCGGGGATATGACTATGATATCGCGCTTCTCGAAAGTAATCACACGCTTTTTGAAATTGACCACCTCCAAGATGTTGTTAGCCCATCCAATCCCCAACAACGTGGGATATGAACTTCCTTCATTGACAATCTCGATAACATCAAAATCTGTGTAAGTCCTCATTCCTTCAAATTCCACTGCTAGACATGGTATTCTCCCAATCGGTGTCACTCTGGCTTGGTTAGCTAATTGCAACTATACAAGGGACCAAACCAACTGTGGTTTCCCCATCTTTTCCCATGTCTACTTCGTGAGAATGTTGACATCTGAGCTTGAATCCAGGATAACTGAATCTACCTCGTAATCCCCAATCTGGATACTCATTCTCATTTCTTTACCAATTTTCTTCTTATGTAGGGAGTTCACAGTAGAATACCTATGCCCCTTCTTTGGTCGATGCAACATGCTCGTGATTTCGACAAGCACATTAGGATATTTTTCCAGTGACATACAACATTCAAAGAAGTTTTGCAAGGTACCATGCTGCCGTGATGGTATTGCTACCAAATTTGAATAAAAACAGGTGGCATTTCATAAACAAGGAACTTACCCGGATCTCTTCTTATCGCGTCACGTGTTTCAAAGAACGTATCCTTTTCTATGTCAACATCAAATTGCACCTTCTTTTTTCTGGGCAACCGGACTTGCGGAATTGGGCCATCATCTCTCGTAGTCGCACCTCCGCAAGTAATGACAGCAACATCAGCGGAATGAACTTTGGGTTCTTGTTGATATTTTTTGCAACTGTTGGTCCTTGGTTCTGGTTTGGTGGTGGATTCCCTAGATGGTTCATGTTCTGATTCACATTTTGATTCTGGTTCTGTAGTGGTGGAGCGTTCCTTGCATGCCACTTTGCAATCAGTTGTGGATAGTCTTCAACTGCGTGATCCGCAGCGATACAATAAGTACATTGTGCTTGCAGGTGAAGACAATCTCTCTGATAATGCCCTAGTACTCTGCAATTATAACATTGCACAGGTTTGTGACCTCATCCTCCTCGAGCTCAACCTCCGCCTCGTCCTCCTCGGAGTCCTCTGTGAAATCCTCCTTGCTGCTGATATTGCAGTTGGTTAAACTATTGTTGTTGCGGGGGATTCGACTTTGTTTGCGCATACTGCGACTGCTACAGAGAATACTACATCTGGTTGCACTGCGGTTGCGGCAGAGTAAACTATGGATGTGGCACAAGCTGCGGTTGCGGTTTCGGCTGTGGCTGAGGTACAAATTGTGGCTGTACCACCTGTGGTGGTGGTCTCTCTGCTAGTTGATGGAATTCTCCCTTCACGTACTATGCATCCATAGTACTCTCTTGAAGCAAATCAAATGCTCGTCAGTCCTTGTCTTCATGCCCAACTGATCAACAAAACATGCAATACAAATTTGTAGGCTTCGATACCATCTTCTACCCAAACACACAATCTTCATGTCGATGTCCATGTACTTGACAGACGCAGCCCCATGGCATGCCACCACGACTCAACGGATTTGGAGCTCTTGATAGAAGATAATTTCAAAAATATGGTCACTGATCCTTATGATGTCCTTCCGCATGACATCCAGTACACCATATTTATTCACCATGCTACATTTCCTTATTGATATCTTGCAATTGGATCATCATGTTCGTTAGTTGCGTTTGAATCCGATTCATACCAACTCTAGTTTGGCTAATAGGTGAAGCTTCCAGCTTCATCGTGATATTTAGAGCCTCGCTTTGTGTCGCAATCTTTTGCTACATTTAGGGCATCCTGATATGTGGTACTAATGACGCAATGAACCACTCTTTGTGATGTACATCACTCATTCCAAAACTGACTTTCACCATCAGTGTCTTGAATTGTTGATCAAAATCCCTGACGGATTCATTTGGATACTTCTTGATCTCCTTTAGCTTCGTGATATTGCACCTCTGGCTTAGGGTTTTTGAACTCTTCATTCGATCCAGTTCTGATATCTGTTAGGGTATTCCTTTGAGTCCCTGTAGGAACTTGTACAAACTTCATGTACCAGTCCAGTGCACGACCTCGAAAGGTCGTTTCCAATTGACCTTTCTTAACATCATCATCTTGAGCCTGCTTTACAGTCCAAACTGCTTCGCATAGAAACTAGTATTGTTCAGGATCCTCGGTCTTGTTCCCATGAAACAGAGGTAACTTTACATCATCACCCTCCATCTTGGGACTTCTTCCTACGTTCACTGATCCTCTACTATTGGCGTGTTGATGACACGTCGAACAATTTGGTGTTGAGCTCGTATTTCTTCTTGAGTACGACACAGTGCATGAAGGTGTGGGTACGTTGTTGCTTGGGGTTGATCTTTCCTCGGGTTCAGGCATATTCTAGTTGTCTCCTTTATCACTGTAGGGTCGCTTCGTCCCTTGTGATATTCTCTCGTAGCCTCTTGTCTCTGTCGTAACATGACTCTCAGTCCTCTGCCTATTCTCTTGTCGAAACCTTGCTCCACTTCACAGAATATCATAGTGTTCCTTAACTTCCCTCACAGTCTCATCGTAACTCCCATCCATCTACCCTGTATCATTCCATCCAACCTTCATTTCCATGGTACTCGCAACCTCCGCACACTAGGTCTCTGCTCATCGGAGTTCATCTTCAATATGCCTTTTTTCACAGATGAGCATCTTAATCGAGAATTGCAAATATAACAAAAACCTACCTCTTGGTCCTTTGAAAAACTCCCTTTCCGTGTCGCTGTAAGACTTAACTATGTCAACTGCGAACTCAATGATGTAGCCTTCCAAGATGTTGTCAAAGAACACTTCGACAGCCCTTGACACTCTGTTATCAATCTCTTGCAGTTGCTGGATTAGTTTTGGTATTCAACAAGAGGGTTCAACTCCTTGAAAATTTGTCTTCCGATAGGCCAACTGTGCCAACCACTCATATAAGATGATCGAAACTTAGAGAAGAAGTATTCGTGGAGATCATAGTACAGGTACCTTCCCAGCCACTGTTCTGGTGTCATTCCATGGTTTTCATTCTCCTTTGTTGTGAATTCTTGATCCTTCTGGTCGATCCAATATTGAATCTACAGCCTTGTCGGATGCCACAACATGTCCTCCTTCTCTGCGCACTACGGTCCCAACAACATAAACATTTGTTGACATAGATCCGTCGACAGGGGTTCACTCTCTGTCGGTACCCTTAAATCAACAATCTCCCTGAGCACCTACCCAGACAGGTTTTACCCTGTCTAGCAAGACCCAGGGAGCAGACGAGGTCTCACCCGAGAGGTTCAAAGGAGAATTGCTAGAACCACATTTTTGCAGTAAGAAGGTTGGTCAGTGCATCTACTGTCCAACTATCGCAACATTACTTTAGATATCCAAGCATTGGTTTATTATCTCAGATCCATACCATCAATTAGCAGATTGCATTAACACATTCATATCACAACAAGATAATCACTTATAAACAGATTGACCACCATAAAAT
Source organism: Pseudotsuga menziesii (assembly GCA_001517045.1). Lineage (NCBI taxonomy): Eukaryota > Viridiplantae > Streptophyta > Pinopsida > Pinales > Pinaceae > Pseudotsuga > Pseudotsuga menziesii. Next base: position 286,310 of record LPNX011055243.1, on the reverse strand, counting down.
GATTTAAAACATAAAAAAATCTCATCATTCAGAAAGAAGCATCATACTGCGACATCAATTCATTCACATCACATCGTAGGGAAAAAATGAAAGAAAAAAGAGATAAGATACTACGTTTCCATCAAAACTTCGTCATGTCATATTACTTCTGCATCAAACCATAGGTTCTCAAAACTGTTCCACAGTTGCAATAAAATAGATAACAGTCTTCTGTAGAGCATTCAACACAATATCTTCATCAATACATCAATCTCTCATAAGCACAATTGATCTCGATGATTATTCAACATTACAATCCTATCTCTATTTATAGGCTTGCACCTTTTACAACATGGTCCACTTTGGACCAAAACCTACAAAATAATGACCAAAAAATTCAAAATTATAACCAATCCTCCTTGTGCACCATATTTCACCTTGCGCATCATCTTCGACCTTGAGCATCATCCTTCGTGTTGCGCAGCTAATCTTCCTTAAAACTGCCTGCCAACAAAAATTCATGGTCTCAACACCATGATACCATTGTGAAGGAGAAAATGGAGTTGCCATTTGGGTTTAGGGTATAAGAAAGAAACCCTAGAAAATATCAAGTGACGAAGATTAAAAAAATGAACTATATTAATTATGATATTTAGATTACTTAACCTAGGTCTCTATATTAATTAAGGTAATGTTGGCGGGGGTTTTGGGGTAAGTGAGTTGAGCAACACTGCGTAGGCTGCGCAAGCTCACGCGACATCGCACAAGGCAAAGACAACGCGATGGGTAGAAAACAAACCGTTTTTGAATATTTTATGCTATTTTATGCACCTTTTTGCATCGGTCGACCACATTTTGTGGATATAGGTCATTAGTGGTTAAATTAGTTAGGAGTTAGTTAGAAGTAGACTTTGAATGTAAAGGCACAAGCCTATATATAGAGTTACAATTGCAAATGTAATATATATCTTTTGATCAGTGAATCCGTGAATCCAAGAATGATATGTCTGTCGATTTGTCGATCATCTATGAGTGAGCAAGTAGAGAGCGAGTGAATTTGTGTTATCTTTTGGGTTGATCATTCTCTTGTTGTGGAGAAGTACTGTATGTTTTGGATCTATTGCGCAGAAGTCATGGTCGATGTTGCTGTAAATTGCTATTGTTTTTCATATCTCTTTTATGTCTTTATGTGCTGCGATATCAATGATGGATGTTTTATGGATTTGCTTTATGAATGAATAATATGATACTGCTGTGATGAATAAGTAAATGATGCGATCTGTTTAGATCAGTGGTTATACTGATAGATCTATGATGAATGCTGTGATACCTAATGAATGGATCTATTAGATATGCTAATTATGCAAATAAATCGTTGATGCCCCAATCTTCTTCCTTACGGCTGGAAACTTGGTTTTGACAGCTCTCCCTCGAACATCTCGGGTGAGAATTCATCCACTCTACGGGTGTTTTCGGGTAGGGTAAAACCTGTCTGGGTCGGTGCTCAGGGAGATCACGCTGGTTGGGCGTCGACAGTGCGAGAACCCTTTGTCGACAAGGATTTGTTGGTGGGTTTTTCCCAACAAATGGTTCCGTTGCTGGGACCTCGTTGCAACTGAGAGGAGGATATGTTGTGGCATCCGACAAAACCCGAGATTTAAGATTGGTTTGACCTAAGACTGTGAGAGTTCACTAAAGCCGAGAACCAGAACCCGAAGTTGACAACAAATAGATGGTTGGCGAGGTACATTCACGACGGTCCTCATGAATGGTTTTTTAGTGAGTTTCCCATCATACGCTACGAGTGGTTGGTGCGATTCACCTACAAGAAGCACAACTTCTAGGGGGGAGAGATGATGTCTTGGATCCCCGAGCTAATTCAGGAACTGCAAGAGATTGACAACAAGGCATCATGGGCTGTAGAAGTTTGGGTGGATAGTATTCTGGAAGGATACATCACTGAGTTCGTGGTTGATACCAACAAGTCCTACAACGAAGTAGAGCATGAATTCTTCAACGGGCCACGAGGTAGGTTCTTATTGTTTCGGCAATTTTCAATCAAGATGCTTGTTTGTGAAAATGGCATACTAAAGATGCACCTCGAGTAGTAAAACTATGGTGAGCGGAGGCTGTGACATCGCGATCGAAGGGGGGCGACGAATGGAAAGATAAGGGGTAGATGGGTGTGAGTTTTGATGATACTATGAGGGAAGCCGAGGAAGAGAGTGGTTGTACAAAGGGAGGAACAAGGTTCCGAGTAGAGAAGAGCCAGAGGATAGGGGAAGGTCTTGCTGCGATCGAAATGCAAGACCGCAAAGGACAACCACATGGGACAAAGCGACCCTACAGTGACGAAGAGGACAAGCAGAACCAGGCTACGCCCAGGGTAGAAGCAAGGTCAACCCCACTAGCAACGTGCCCAAATCTCCGTGCACTACTTCACCATCAGGAAAATATACGCAATCTATGTCAACGTGTCTAACGTGCCAAGCAACATCTAGTAGGAAAACAACATCTGCAGGAAGAAGGTCTAGGATGGTGGGAAACGATATGAAGCTACCTATGTTCCATGGAAACGACATTGATGACCCATAATAGTATTGGTTCTTATGTGAGGCAGTCTGGACTGACTACATATGACGATGTGAAGAAATGCCAATTAGTGACCATCCTTTGGGGGTCGTGCACTCGATTGGTATATGAGATTCATACAGGTCCCGCAAGGGACGACGACGAAGACTTTGGATGAGATTCAGAATGGACTGCTTAAAGAATTCAAGAAACCAAAATATGAAGCACAATACATTACGGAGTTGAAGAAAATCAAACAATTCCCTAATGAGATGGTTTGGGACTTTGATCAGAGGTTTAAGATGTTGATGGCACGAGCCGACTTCTATATGAGTGGTGTCCAACACAAATAATGGTTCATTGCGGCATTAGGCCCTCATATCCGACATCCATTGATGCAACAAAAGATCACGACACAGAGCGAGGCTCTAGAAATTGGAATGAAGGTAGAGGATTCCCTTGTTGGAGAAACGACTGTAAGCATGAACCAAATCCAGACGTAGCTGGTGAACCTGACGCTTCAATCGCAGGATATCAAGAAGGAGAAAGATGAACATGACAACTTGTGCTGCACTTGTTGTCATGTGGATGGAAACACCAAAGATACTTATCATACTTTCCAGAATTATCTACTCTCAGGAGCACTGAACCCATTGAGTTTTGGTGGTGTGCTGTAGTGTCGCATATGGGTATCAACATGAAGACTGTACCTACATGCAGCAAATGGTTACGAAGCTAGCAAGTTTATATTTCTCCTTTTGTTGCTCAGTGGGCCACGAGGATAAGGAATTCCGAGCTTATGATCTGCTTGAAGAGTAGACACACGATTCGTATTTTGTGAAAGGTGAATATCCTCGCATGGTGTAGCAGCCGTAGCCGCGGGTGATACAACCACCACCTCAATTCCAGTATACGCCGCGAACATAGATGCAGATTATTCCATCGCAACCACTGGCGCAGGTCACACCAAAATCGCAATTTTCGTCGCGACCGCAGTACACCCAGGTCCCGATGGATCCGCCACAACCGCAGTATGTCCAAGCAACGCATTATGTTCAACAAAAACCAGATCCCCCGCAGTAGAAAATGGCCCAACGCCAATATCAGTAGCAAGTAGCTTAACCACAATATCAACAGCAAGGAGGATTCTGCGGAGGATTCAGGGGAAGAGGAGGTTTCGACTGAGGAGGAGGACGAGGTCGTTCATCAATCCAGTGTTACAACTATGGGACATTTGGGCACTATCAAAAGGATTGTCCGCATCTGCAGTGTGTATACTCCATGGTAAGCGATCATACTATTGAAAGTTTCCCTCAGTTAATTGTGAAATGACAGGCCAAAAATGTTCCTCTGTTGCAGAACCAAAACCAGTTCCAGGACCAGAATTAGATTAGAACCAGTAGAAACTGCAGAATCACGGTCAACCCCAAATTCCAGTACAAAATCAGAATATAAATCAGCCTATGAATCCACCGATGAACCAGAATCCACCTCTGAATCAGCCTTCGTAGCAAAATCAAAATCAAGGGTCAATGGTTGGGACCATTCTAGGAGAGCCGCGAACAGAGGATGTTGATGTTGGGATTGTCACTCGAGGCGACGCGACGACTGGAGATGGTAGACCACAACCGCAAGTTCGACTGGTTGGCAAGAAGAAAGCAGAGTTTGATATCGCGACTGAGAGAGATACCTTTTTCGAGGCTCATGAGGTGTTGGAAGAAATCTTGGTAAGACACCTATTTTTGGGATGCCTTTTGCTTTTGATTCTTCGTTAGAAGCTGGACCATTGCGACAGTATGGCACCTTACACCAGTTCTTTGAGAGTTGTTTATCCTTGGAAAGAGATCCCAATGCTCTGGTAGAGATCGAGAAGTTGCTGCACCGCCCGGATAGAAAATCATTAGAGGAATTTTGGGGTCTAAAATGGGCCTCCTAAGGAANAAATACGAACAAAAAAGTAGTTTTTTTTAATGACAAATATGTCAATTCAACCATTATGGTTGACTTATTTTATTGAAATTTTATTGGTTCTTGAATTCCAACTCACGAAAACTTATTTTGGCACGTTTTCTTATAAGGCCCATTTTAGACCCCAAATTTCTTCTAATGTGCAGGACTCTGCGGTAAATTCTTTACAAAAGAAAAATACGGGGAAGGAAATGCGAATGAACATCCATATTGGGGACGACAAAGTTGATTCAGTTAATCTGGATCTTGGGTCATATGTGAATATCTTGATGAAACAGACGTGGTAGAAAATGGGGGAGCTGAAACTTGGCTGGTCTCTAGTGCAGCTGAGATTGGCTAATCAGGCCAAAGTCCAACCAATGTGTCGATCTTGGTCGTGGATGTCGAGAGTATGAGGACTCGTGTTGATTTTGATGTAATCGAAGTCATCGATGGAGGGGGATCCTATCTCGAGATGTTAGGGATTGGATGGGCTAATGACAGCATGGTCGTGATAAATTTTAAGAAGCGGTTAATAACATTTGAGAACCAGCATATCCAAGTCATCGCACCTATGGATCCTAATGAAGGAAGGCGATATATTGAACCTGTCAAAGATGAAGTTGGTAGAGGATTGGATCACGTTTACAATATCGTCGAGTATTACATCCATCCTACTTCCGATGGAGAACCGGGTTGGCGCAGCGCTAACTTGGCCTCCTCTAATTTTGATGAAGCGCCGAAAAATTGGAAAAACCAGATGCATGAAGTCTCACTCAGAAAATGTGGGCTGATCACGTAGTCGCTATGCCATGTCGCGACTGAGATCATTGAGTTTCCAATCTATGAAGGACTACCGAAACTATCTGAGTTCCTCGAGGAGTTTGAAGCGAAGGTATCTGAGTCTCAACGCTTTTTGGCATTAGGGGAAGCATTGAAGGCCACTCCAGCACGTTGGTGGGTAGTTCATAAGGAGACCATTCATGAAGGGGAACATTGTCGACGGTTGATCACTGTGCGCTTTAGAGATATGGAGGTATATCACACTGGGAGATATGATGGATAGAATAACCCTTGTAGTCATCTGCAGGAATGCCAGAGTCTATGGGCATCGCGAGCCAAAGATGAGTGGGTCCATGCTTTTATTCACTCATTGGATGAAATGCCAAGGTCTTGGTACATATTAGTAGAATTGTGCAGAGGGACATATTAGTAGAACTGTGCAGATAAATAACTACTTGGGAGGAGTTGATTGTTTGCTTTGTGTATACCTTTAACTTTGCAGATGCCAATGCAGAGGTTAATAATGCACTATAGATAATTCGGGATGTAGTCTTGAAAGTCGTCCCAGTCGCATATCCCGCGGACCCACATGGGCATTGCCACATGCAATCGATGATGGAATGCTACAACATCTCTGGCGAGCCGAAGGATGATGATGAGTTGCGCACTATTAATGAGAATGAAGGAAGTTGGGATGTTGCAGCACCGGATATGCCAATGGATCCCATGACTCAACTGCTAAATATTAAGAAAGTTAACATTGGGACATAAGAGGATGCAAAATTTGCAAATATTGGGGACTACTGGGACAAGGAGACCATGGCAAAGATCATAGATCTATTGCATGAGTTTTAAGATCCATTCCCGACAAAATTCTAAAAAATGAAGGGGATATTGGGTGTACTAGAGGAAATGAAAATCCCGTTAAAACCGGATGCAAAACCAGTGCGACAGAGGCCATATCGATTGAATTCGTGATATAAAGAACGTGTCAAGGTTGAACTTGATTGGATGCTAGATGCAGGGATTATCCAACCTATTTAAGAATCAGAATGAATAAGCCCTATGGTAGTCCAGGATAAGAAAAGTGGTGAAGTGCGAACTGTGTTGACCTAAGAAAGTTGAATGATGCTTGCATGCACGATCCTTTTCCGACACCGTTCACAGATGAGGTTCTTGAGGGAGTAGGCGGTTAAGAAATGTATTCTTTTATAGATGGATTTTCTGGTTATTACCAGATAAGAATTGCAAAGGAAGACCGTCATAAAACCACATTTGTCACCAAATGGGGTTGCTTTCAATACACACTGATGCCCTTTGGGTTGAAGAATGCACCTGCGGTATTCTCTCGGGTTGTTGTCGCTACATTTAAATATTTTATTCATAAATTTATGCAAGTATATATCGATCATTGGATAGTCTACGGACTGATTAAGGATCACTTGGAAAACCTGCGCTTGATGCTGGAAAGGTGTCGACAGCATCAGATCGCATTGAATTCAAAGAAGTGCATATTTTGTGGACTGTTTGGGATACTGTTGGGTCATATCATTTATAAGAAGGGGATTTTGGTTGATCCAGTGAAGATTGTGTCCATTCTGAGCCTGCGCCACCTACAAGTATGAAGATGTTTCGCGTGACACTGGGACATACTGGTTACTATCACAAGTTCATCTGCAGTTATGCTGCGATTACTGCCCCCATGGAGAAACTGTTACAAAAGGATGCCACATTCGTATGGAGCCAGGAGTGTCAAAGTAGCTTCGACACATTGAAGGCCAAGATGGATTCAGCCCCATACTTTTGTTCTCCGATTGGAACAAGGAGTTCCATTTCCATGTCGATGCCTCATCCATAGCGCTAGGAGTTGTACTCGCGCAACTAGGAGAAGGATCTCCGGATCACCCGATTTCCTTTGCTAGCTGGAAGTTATCCTTTGCTGAGAAGAATTACACGACCATACAGAGAGAAGGGTTGGTGATGGTATATGCGTTGCAGAAGTTCAGGAATTATCTCTTGGGTGGTCATTTCAAAATGTCCACTGACCATTCAGATTTGAAATATCTGGTTAATAAGCCTGTGTTGGGGGGCGGGGGGGAGATACGCCGATGGCTACTTCTATTTCAGGAGTTTGATTTCAAAGTCATTGTGAAGCCAAGACGCTTGAATGCTAGTCCTCATCATCTATCTCGCATTGAAACAAGTGAGGAGCCCACCAATATTGACGATGGATTGCCAGATGCATAACTGTTTCGAGTTGATATTGCAGATGACCGTTATGCTTCAATCATATAGTTTTTGACAACCGGAGTTGCGCTAGAGGATATGTCAACCAGTCAGAAGAAGAAATTGGTAGTGAAGGATTCAGATTTCTAGTTAATTGCTGGGCAGTTATACAAACTTGGACCAGATGAGATCCTACGACGGTGCGTCTTATCGCATGAGCAATTGCAGATTCTAGAAGGAGCACATGCAGGAGTTGCAGGTGGACATTATGGAGGATGGGAGACTATGTGTAAGGCACTATGCGCCGGGCTATGGTGGCATACTTTACACAATGATGTGGCAGACTATGTGCGGAGCTGTGATGTCTGTCAACGTGTCGGGAAGCCATTGCGATGGGACGAAATGCCACTCGTACCATAGGTAACTTTGCAACCATTTGATAAATGGGATGTAGACTTTGTGGGTGCCATAAACCCACCAGGGAAGAGAATGGGGGCGTCGTACATAATCACCGCGACTGACTATTTGACAAGGTGGGCAGAGGCTGCACCAGTTTTGGATTGCACAGCTGCGACAATAGCAAAGTTCATATTTGAAAACATTGTGACACGGTTTGGATTCCCTAGGATATTGTTGATCGACTAGGGAAGTCACTTTATCAACTGCACAGTAAAAGCACTGATAGAGGCATTGTAGGTGCAACATAAGAAAAGTATCCGATATCATCCACATGCAAATGGAACCGTAGAAGCCTTCAACAAAATCTTGGAAACCGCACTGACAAAGGTATGTAATGCTAATCGTGATGATTGAAATTTAAAGATTCCTAAAGTTTTGTGGGCATATTGCACCACTTGCAAGAGGCTGACGAGGCAGACGCCGTTTAAATTAGTATATGGGCAATAGGTAGTCATCCCTATGGAGTACGTTGTTCTTGGTCTGTGCATTGCAACAACAATTGCCATGGCCGAAGAAGCAACACTTGAGGAGCGAACAACACAAATTGTGCAACTGGAAGAGGACTGCTTCATTGCAGGCTTCCAGCAGTGTGTTGAGAAGGATCGACAGAAGGCGTGGCATGACCACCACATTAAAACAAACAATTTTCACAAGGAGATTTGGTGCTGTTATACGACAAAAAGTTCATGGAGCATCCAAGTAAGTTACAGATGCATTGGTTAGGCCCATATCTTGTTCATTCCATTATTATGGGGGTGCAATTCAATTGCGGTAGTTAGATGGAGCGGTGTTGCCGAAGCTAGTGAACGGTAGCCACTTGAAGCCCTATAGGATGGGGCTAGAGGTGCGCACTGCTTGAAGCAATGCACAATGAAAAAAAAGAGATAGGATAGATAGAGAACAGAAGGGCGCGCCAGGAGGAAGTGGCCGTGAAAGTGTAGGAGTCAGTAATGCAGTTAGATAGAGAGACCGTGACAGCCACAGGGCTGTGATTGGGTCAAATCAACAATAAATGCAGATAATTAAGAGAAGTTAGCCGGTGGCGCTCGTTGAAGTGACACGCATTTATGGACGATACGACCGTTAGCATGCCAAGATCACAGGAGGATTTAGGTCGTTAATGCAGGTTTTGGTCATGATGGCTACGATGGATTTGGCAATGATGAAGTCAGGTTAGTCAATCACTATAAGAAGGTGATGGATGAGGGATGAAGGCCTCATTGTGTTCATTCAAGTTGAGAGAAGTGCAGTGCTGAGTGAGTTGGGTGAGTTGGAAGAATTGGAAGTGGCAACTAGAGTGTGAGATTGGGGCGTGTTAGATCGCTTGGTAACATTCGCTGGTGCGACATACTGAGCAACCTCGACACTGTGAAGATTTCAAGTGAGAAGGAGTAACTCGTCCATCCGACTGCTATAGTGGAAGAAATTATGATTATGTCAGTTGGATCATCTTCAATTCCCTCGGGACAAGCTGAAGGCTCAGAGTCCAGGATCAATGCCGCCGCAGAAGAGGCAGATGTGCACTTCCATTAGGGCACAAGGGGAGGGAACTACGCAGACCGGGCCATCCAGCTCAGGAGTTGTTGAGTTTGTTCCACCTAGGGGCATGTCCATTAATGATATCCCCAGATATGTCCCTCCCACGCGACCTGGTGCAAAGCCCCGATGGTTAACCAAAAATCAGAAGTATCAGCCGAAAAATCAGAAGTATCCACTTTTTCAGATGCAATCGCAGTAAAATATCATAGGATCATTTGGTTCGCCATCGGGCCCCATTCCATTCATATCTAGGCGCGACGAGACCCTAATAGGAAATGGTTGCTAATGCCCTATAAGTTGACCAATGATGAAGGGGAAGCAGTAGTTCAGGACTGGCCTGCTGCATGGCACGAACCAGTTAGTGCTGAAGAAATATCGACGGGACCACCAGCAGATGCCCCTGCAGAGCCTGAGCGAGAAGACCAAAGTAACCATGACTCAGATGGAGAATCATTGACAAATACCTATCCAGAAGCCAAGCACATCCTGAAGGAAGGCCGAACAAAACGATGCATGGAGTTTGATGCAGGTAGTAGCACCAGAGTAGCGTTGGAGGTCCAATTGTAGCGACTCATTAAGGCTGTCACAGATTCATTCGACGCAGCTGCATAAGCAATGTGCCAGTCCATCCCGGAAGGCTTTGTTGCGTTAAGAGATAAGTTAGATTCTATTTATGATGCTGTTATGAAGAGCATACCAGAGAGTGTCGCTGTGCAGGAACTCTCGTCGATTAGCACTGAGCCGCAGGACAAGAACGTTCAGGTTCCCCCGATCGCAATCGATGCAGGAAGTGAGGATGTGAACTCCTCCTTGCAGCAACTGCAGGCAGTTGCAGTGGATATCAACAAGTTATCGACCTAGACCGTTGTACACATACAACGGGTTTCCAACCAAGAGTTGGTCGATAGACAGAAAGAGCTCAGTGACAGGTACTTGCAGTCGCATGAGGAGTCTACGAAGCTAAAAATAGAGGTCACGGAGTTGCGCCAGGTGAAGGAGCAGGTAGCAGCTGCAAAAGCACAGGAGGTCGCAACATTGCAGATGACACAGGACGAGTTGAAGAGGAAAACTGCTAAAGAGATCGTTGACTTGAAGAAGCATGTCGACCTCCTGATCGTTGAGAATGTGCAACTCATTGCGAGTAGAGGCAAGGTAGAAGAGATTGCTGATCAGGCATGTCAACACATCTATGAAAGCACAATGAAACTTAATGCAGTCGCCAAAGCCAAGTGACTGGGAGAGATCATCGCCTAGTTCTAGCTGTCTAATAGTCTACTCAATGCTATGGTCTACCCAGACACGCCACCAGGGAATATGGTGGAGTGAAACAATGCCAACGAAGCGATCATGACACAGTTTGAAACGATGGAACAAGAAGTAAAGAGGATCTCGGAGGCCACGACATAATTTTGGGGTAGTGTCGTCCAAGATGAGCAATTAGACCAACTGATCAAACAAGCATGAGAAGCTAACGAACAATTGACAATGTTGAAGACGACATTACGAGCAATTCCACCCATGATTCAACTAACGTTGTCCACCGAGTTGAGAGAGCTACAACAACGAGTTGCAAAGGCACAAGAACGGCAACGCAAGTGCAGTGTCCAGCTAGAAGAGTTCCAAGGGATTGGAGCGTAGTTGGATATCAAAGAAGTTGTCGCGCTGCAGGCTATGCAATATGACAAGAAGACAATGAAATACCAAGTTGGTGGAGCACCTTGTGAAGCAAGACCTGCTTAGTTGTCAGGATGAAGCTGAAAAATTTCAAGCGCAGGTTGAGGAGATCTCGTAGTAGTGTGAGGACTACAAGACAAAGATGACAGAGTACACCATGTCCATCTAACATGGCTCGAGGATGAGCCACAAAACTGTGTTGGGGGCCTATTGGCAGGGGTTTTGGGGTAAGTGAGTTGCGCAGCACCATGGAGGCTACGCAAGCTCACACGACATCACGATGGGTGGACAACAAACCATTTTTGAATATTTTATGCTATTTTATGCACATTTTTGTATCGGTTGACCACATTTTGTGGATATAGGTCATTAGTGGTTAAATCAGTTAGGATTTAGTTAGAAATAGACCTTGAATGTAGAGGCGCAAGCTTATATATAGAGTTAGAATTGAAAATATAATATTAATCTTTTGATTAGTGAATCCGTGAATCCAAGAACAATTTGTCTGTCGATTTGTCTAACATCTTTGAGTGAGCAAGTAGAGAGCGAGTGAATTTTTTGTTATCTTGTGGGTTGATGATTCTCTTACAGTTGAGAAGTACTGTATGTTCTGGATATATTTCGCAGAAGTAAAATATGACATGACGGATGTTGCTCCGAATTGCTATTGTTTTTCATATCTCTTTTCTATCCTTATGTGCTGCAATATCAATGATGGATATTTTATGGATCTCCTTTATGAATGAATAATATGATACTGCTGTGATGAATAAGTAAATGATGCGATCTGTTTAGATCAGTGGTTATATTGATAGATCTGTGAGGAATGCGATGATACCTAATGAATGGCTCTGTTAAATCTGATAATTATGTTGATAAATCGTTGATGCCCCGATCCTCCTCCTTACCGTTAGAAACTTGGTTTCGACAGCTCTCCCTCGAACATCTCGGGGGAGACTTGATCCGCTCTGCAGGTGTTGCCAGGCAGGGTAAAACCTACCTGCGCCGGTGCTCATGGAGATTGCACTGGTTGGGTGTCGAAAGAGCGAGAACCCCTGTCGACAAGGATTTGTTGGTGGGTTTTGGCCAAGATGTAATTGAATTTTGTTAGGGTATTAAGACACTTAGGAGTTAGTTAAGATCAACTTGTGTAATATATATGTTAGGTAAAGTGTGTTTCTTTAGTATGCATTTGTAAATATTCTAATCCGACGGTCACGATATGTTCTAGATATAAAGTGATCCGACGGTTCAACTTCTTTTAGATCATACCTACCATTGATCCGTTGCTTAACCCCCAATTGGTCCATGATCTATATTTAAATAGCATGGAGGGTCCTTGGATAGCTTATCGATTATGAGAAGCTCATGTAATTTTCTTTCTTTTGCATAATAAATTGCTCCAAGTAGCTATTTGTATGGGGTCGTGGACTGTTTCCCTCTCGACGGTTTTAACCACGTGACAAACATCGGTGTATTGATCTGTGATTTATTTGTGTGAAGTGGTTGCTCTAGGTGTTCGGTCTTTTGGGAGTATCCTATGTACCCGAACATGGTATCAAAGTGTTTATGAAGAGCCGCTTCCGGTTTTGACCAAGATCTGGAAACGCTCTTATCAAAACTTTGAAAGGGTTTCCTGTTTTGGAGTTTCTGTGCATTTGTGGCATGTGGGAGCTATTCCATTGTGTCAGGAGCATCATTTCCATTTAGAAATAGTTTTCGTTTGATCCAGAAACACTAATTTCAGAAAATTTGAAGGTATAATGTTACAGTGACGGATTTGTTTTTTTGTTTTTTTTTAAATATTTCATATTTTATCAATTTTATTATTAGATTTTTACTGTTTTAGTTTCATACTGTTGCCTTCCTTGGCTGCATATGCTCTTTGTCGTGCACTTTGTGCAATCGCGGCGAATTAGAAATAGAGAGGGAAAGTTTTTTTCTTATCATCTTGGCTACGTATGCTCTTTGCCGCAAACCTTGTGCGATCACAGCGAATCAAAAGCAACGAGAAAACTTGAAAACGTAGACTTTCCGGGTAAGCTAACCAAGATCTAACCTCATAGCATGGGAACGTTTTTTTTTGTTTTTGTTTTTCGTTTTTTTTGTGATTTGCAGGAACAAAAGGCAAGCACGGAGAACGAGAGAATAAGAGTAAAAAAAGCCCCCTTCCTCTTTCCGATCTTTTATATACATTTTAAACTTAGCTCACTTTGTCCAAAGTTGCTTTATTCCTTAATTGGTCTTGAGTTCAAATANCTTTTTAGTGCATGCAATTTCTATTTTCAAGTTACTTTATTGTAAAAGTGCATCTCACTTAAATAAAATAAAATAAAAAGTGAGTCACTTAAGTCTCTTAGATTATTGTTGCACTATTTAAAGTAAAATTATTGTAAAAGTGAAAATCACTTATTCTACAAAAGTGATTTACTTAAAAGCAACTTTATTGTAAAATGATTGTCAAAGGTTGATCTTTGGAAGAGGGGGGTTCTTTTTTCTTCTTCAGTTGGTCAAGTTAATATTTGCCATGTCACTATTGGAGACATCTTCAACATTTTCTTTGATTAAACATAACTTCATAATTCATAATCAGTTTTTAGTATCGTTTTTTTTAAAACAACTTGATTTTTCGAGCTCTTTGTATCCAGGCAGTTAGTGTCTGTTATTTCAGCCATTATTTTCAAGTATGGCTGCCCCTTGTGATATTATGCTTACTAGTTTTAACTATTTCTCATGGAAATATCGTATGGAGGATGTTCTAAGAAGTATGAGACTTTTCAGAATCACCTCAGGGAAAGGAACAGAATCCAATGATGATGATAAGAAAATAAAATAGGCAAATATATGTGATGAAGCTTGTGGATTGATTGGGATGTCAATCTCTACTGATTTGCGATTCCACATATCTGGAATTGATGAATCTGATAAAGCTTGAAAAAAATTGGAATCTGTGTTTGGTAAACACAATGAAATTCGAGGTCAACTTGAGAAGGAGTTGATTTCTTTTAATCCAAGTGATTTTTCATACATTCAAGACTATTTATCTAAGTATAAAAATCTTAGACTCTTATGTGAAGAATGCAAGATTAAGAAACAAGACAAACAATGTATTTATCATATTCTTTCCAAACTTGGACCTACATATTCTGTTTTTGTATCTACATTTTACTCCATGAAAGAATCCTTGACTGCAACTAACTATCAAGAGCCTAGTCTTGAATCATTTTGTGATTTCTTAATTAGAGAGCGAGGTAAACTCATTCATCTTGGAATAATTCACAGTGCAGATACATCTGAGAAAGCCTTATTGTCCCAATAGAAAGAAAAGTCCAAGCCTCCCAAGAAAATAGAATTTTCGCAATAATAAGCCAAACAAGGGTCCCAAACCCTCTCAGTCAACTCCTTTAAAAAATGACAAAGGATCCAAGTCAAAAGGAAATAAGACTGAGCATCATTGCAATTTTTGTGGGAAAGATAATCATGACGAATCCAAGTGTTTCAAGAAGATGACAACCTTGGAAGCAACAATGAAGAAGCACCATATCAGCCTAGATTCGTCTTCAGAATCTACCTCTCATGGACATGCACTTTGTGCTTCAGGTTACTCTTATACTGCATCTTCTTCTTTTACTTCAAATGAATGCCTCGTTGATTTTGGAGCATCTTATCATATGGCTAAGGATGAAGCCATATTTCTACTATGCATGAATGTAACACCAAACAAATATTTGTTGGTGATGATAGATCTTTAAGCATTGTACAATCTGGAACAGTTCCAGTAAGTTCCAGTAGAGAATGGTCATTTCAGTGATGTACTATGTGTTCCAAAAATTTCCTGCAATTTGTTATTAGTCTATCAAATTACTCGTTCAGGTGAAGGTAAAACTGTGACGTTTACACCTCACCATGTTGTAATCAAGGATTTTAAAAATCCTCAAAATGTTCTTGCTACTAGAACTGTTGATGATATTACTAGGTTGTACAAGTTTAACAACTTTGGGTCATCACTTTTTCCTTCAGTTTTTGTTGCTTATAGTGATAATTTGAGCAAACTTTGGCATGGGCAATTTGGTCACTTAAATTATCGCTCATTGCAACAACTATGTAAAGACAATATGGTGACTGGTCTTCCAATGGTATCTTGCAAGGATGGTGTTTGTTCCGGTTGTGTTCGTGGAAAACATCATCGGGATAATTTTGACAAACGTGCCTCTTGGTACGCCTTGGTTCCCTTGGATCTTGTGCATAGTGACTTGTGTGGTCCTCTTCCATCTGCTTCCTTTTCTGGTTTAAAATATTTCTTAACTTTCATTGATGACTACTCCAGACGCACTTGGGTTTACTTCCTAAAACTTAAGAGCGAATTATTTAACATGTGTTGACTAAATTGTCATTGATGCCAACAGGTGTGTATTAATGTGTCTTGGTGCCCCTTGAGGAGCCTCTGTGGGTTGAGTAAGTGTCA